>JAQIVZ010003887.1:0-12027 GCA_034700945.1 Arrhopalites spinosus
CCTTATTATGTATGCAGTATGTTATGCATATGATTTTGTCCATTTTGACCATTTCATCCATTTTGTCCACTGGATAGCAAATTATATTTTGTCCGGACAAAATAACAACACTGACTCGAACCATTAAAATAATTTAATTACAGGATAAATAACAATATAGCTCATTTGTGGCCTTGACTTTTTCACCTTTGACCTTTTCAAACAAGAATAATTTAATAGGGATGTTTTCCATTATGAGTAACCATGAAATATTTTGGCTCGTCCAAGGACTTGACCTTGACTTGACAAGCTTTTCTGCATCTTCATATTTAAATGCTTGCTGCTCCAAAAGCAAAGGACAGTTCTAAATTAAATTTTTAATTGTAATTAAAATACTTATAGTCAAGTGATTTAAATTTACATTTGAAATGAAGGTACAAATGACGTTGAATTATTGAATTTTCCAGGGATGACAAACGCCGAGTTGAAGGGCCAACGAAGACGATTATACAAAGCATGAACACGATCAATGAAATGAGACAAAAAACGGGGAGACGTGACAAGAGAATGAAGTAGAATATTAGAAGAAGGTATCATGTCGAAGGGTATGTCTGGGACAGGGATGAGTTACTCGCTTCCGGTGGACCCTTCATTGACACCCCTTGGCCGTCACAATGGTCCGAAATAAAAAATTCCAACTTCTAGAGTCTTCATAGACTCAAAGACGTCTTTTTAACACCTTTTCGTAAAATTTTATGATTCGAATTTTTTTTCACTAAATACTCTGGATTTTTTGTCTTTTAATATTGAAATATTATTTTTCTTGACAGGTCAACGGACATAAAACGGACACTGGAGGATTCTAAATTGACCCATCCAGCTTTGTGACTCAAATTCAATAGGGTCATCTCGTATTTTATGCAATTATCTTCTTAAAAATAGCCGGAATTTTAATAAAGGATTAAGGTAATGCTACTCTTATTATAATGATTTTCACTCTTTAAATAAATATTTAAAATTGAAAATACATTAATAATTACAATTACCATGTTTCCATCTTTTTTAAGAACTTTGGCCTACAATAACGAACTCAAAGTGACCGATGTGGAACCACCACCACTACCAATAACGAAACATACAAAAGTTGGAATAATCGAATATGTCTCTAGTCAGCCAATAATTGAAGCAAATTTTAAAGAAATGTAATTAATATTTAATCATCTTTACATATTTAATACATATTTAATTTACAATATGACAATTATTTAATTTGACAATTTATTTTGGGACAGATGTTCCGATTTTCACGTCTCTGAAATTGATGACAAGGGTAACATAGTTGAGTTGACCGACTTGAATCTTCCCAAAGAGGGTAAAACAAAAACCAACAATAATATTTAACTAAAGATGATTAGAATTAATTTATTTTAATTAAAATGTATGTTTTAATCCACACAGACCCTCCAACAACAGAGTTTTACACTCATTGTGTTCTACATAAGGAAGGAATTGACTCGGAGCATGTAAGCAGAATTCTGGCAAAAGAATTAAAGTTAGTTACAATTACTCATAATTAACATGAATAGTATATTTGTACTTGAACTCTATCTAAAATGATGTTAAAAATGATTTTACAGCATAAGTCGATATGCAATAAGAATGGCAGGGACAAAGGACAAGAATGCAACAACAAACCAAAGAATTTCAATAGAAAATGTGGATGCCCATCGTATCTCATCAATTCAATCCAAAAGATTTTTCCTAGGAAATTTCAATTATTCATCCCAGCCCATCACGTCTGGAGATTTAAATGGGAATCATATTGAAATTGTCTTAAAAAATATTCAACAAATTCAAGACTCTTCCACTCCTACTCTTTATTTTGAGAGAGGTCTCAAAAATTTACAAGATTTTGGTTTCATCAATTATTATGGCCTTCAACGCTTTGGATCTTCCACCGTCCCAAATTTCGCTATGGGTCGAGCTGCCCTTAGAATGGATTGGCAGCAAGTATTTTTTTTTACTTAACTATTAATTTATTTAACCTCTAGACGTCAGTTTACATTTGGTATATAATTATTATTTAAAAAGGCATTGGACCTCGCCCTAGGACCCCCAAAACCCACAGACACTCCGATGATATTTCAAGCTAAACATTTTTGGTATGCTACTCGTGACCCCATCAAACTTTTCAAAAAATTCCCCAAAATTCATAACCAGAGGACCATTGAGAACGTAATTTTTTTGGCCTTGCGTTATAATTATGACGAAGGGAATGGGGACTTGTTACAAATTTACAAAACGATCCCAAGAACTACCCGTTTCCTCTACATGACCGCCTTTCAAGCCTTATTGTGGAACCACATGGCCACTTTTCGACTCCAACACTTTGGATTTAAACCAATACCCGGTGACCTGGTTCGTGGAGATGGAAAATCTGCTGGTGACTTTATTGCTGATGATGCGACTTCAGTTAAAGTTTTGACAGAGGATGATCTTGACAAATATTCCATTTATGACATTCTTCTCATGACTCCCGGAAAAGAAGTGCCATTTTATTCTCATGACGTCCTTCAAAATCATCGTCTCCAACTTTTACAAAGTCATGGACTGGAGCCCAATTGTATTGAAGTTTTCGAGCCACGGTAATTAATTATTATACTACCAACACTTAATTTAATTATTGGGATACTACTAAATTAATTATCATCATTTCAAAAATTGATTTAATAATAGGGATATTACTAAATGAATTGTTTTGGTTATTATTTTAGGAATGAAGCACCCGCCACCATTTATCGTCCTTTAGTAGTCAGACCGAAAAATGTAAAGTACAGTATCATGCCCTTTGGGACAGAAGAGAAGGATGATGGGTTCGTGGACTATGATCTTGTGTCCAATAAATATGATTTTCTGAAAAGTGAAGAGGTCAAAGAGTCGGCGGATGAGCACTTGAGGGTTTATAGTCAAGCAGAATTAATTTTGAAGATTAAGGACATAGCAAAAGAGAAAATTTGTGCCAAGGTGGAATTCTCCCTACCCAAGTCTTGCCATGCCACCATGGCCCTTCGTGAAGTTGTCAATCTTCCTCAAGGCAAAGATTGGATTGATTATGATGACCTGTCATGGACTCACCCCTCTGACGAGACTCCTGACCAGGATGTTGTTACATAACGCTGGTAGCCATTATAACTAACAAATCAACAAGTCTTTTTAATAAATTCAATTTAAATGATGATTGCGAAATATTTGCACATTTATTCTATTTTTAAAATATTTAACAATTTAAAATGCCACTGGCTGCTCAACCAATCCCCCGTAGGTAATTGGCAAGGATTCCTTTGGAAGTTTTTTCAAAAATTCTGGAATCCATTTTGCACGACTTGTTCCTTTACATTTAATTTTTTTTTTTAATTTTGCATTTCTAAAATATTTTTGTAGAGTTCTTACCATAAATGTCACTCTTGGATATAAAACTTCCTATGACGGGCTACAAATTATATTTAAAACATTATTTTAATTATTTTCAACCTTCAAAATTAATTAATTAAATAATTTAAATATTACCGATAAAATATTAATGAGGGCCTGAGCCACGAAGTTGACATTAAGAAAGAATCCTCTTTCCATTAAAGGTGCGGTGGCTATAAATAATTTGTTTTATATATAAATTTAATTAATTGCAATTCAAATGTTGTGCACTTACGTTGAATTTGTCGAGCCTTCCGGAAAAGAAATTGAGTATCTAGAAAATTAATCATTAATTGAAACAGTTAAATTTGACTTTAATTATTTGGTGGGATCAAAACTTACTGGGAGCTGACGCTTGATACAAATTAAAGCCATCCATGTCAATCACCAAAATTCCATCTTGGACGGGCTCCTCTTGAGTGTTCCTATTTCAAAATATTTTTACAAAAATCCCATGAAAATACCCTCCAAAAGGGAAAATGAGATTACGCAATTTCGATGGAATCCTGAATCCGCCAAAATAATTGATCAATGTATCGACTCATATTTTGAACTTGGTCCCCCCCTTTGTCCACCTCCCCCCTCACGTCCCATTTTCCCTAAATAAAATACCCAACAAAATTACACGCACTATTCAAAATTGATTTTAATTGTTTTGCAAATTCTTACAAATTCAATTATCCAAATAGGACGGGAGTCCTCGTCAAAACCTTAAAACAATTAAATTAATTACAATTTAATAAAAATTAATTTTGGGAATTTTGATTACCGGATAAATAGTACGGGAAACGGCGGAGCAGGTCCAAACTTGGAGTCCACGCCAGTCCGGTTTTGTTCAATTGAACATCAATAAACTTCTAAAACAATTAAAATAAAAATATTATTTTAAAATAAATTACAATTTGATATTTAAAATAACCCCATGTTTTTCATCAACTTGACCCTCAGCTGACTCCAGCTTGGGATGAGAGGTCACGAGAGTCAATGACAAGAAAATTCCCAATATTTTGAATATTCCCCGCATCATGTAAATTAATTTATAATTAAAGAACAAAAGGAAATTTTAAATGCAGGAAAATATTCCCCAATTCCAGTTACAAAACAAGTCAATGGACTGGATCCCCGTCCTTTTTGGTCCTTATAAAATGAGAAAAAGAGAAAGGGCCCTTTATTTATAGGCTCCCCGTTACTTTCAAAGGGTCCCCTTGGGTTTTACCCAACCATTTTGGCAATGTATGAAATGATGAGTATATAAGGGAAAGTTTGTGGGGAAGATTGAGCAATGTTGCCCAAGTTTTTCATGGACAATCATAAAAGAAACTGAGAGTAAAATTTATTTAATTATTTAATTCAATCAAGACTAAAATAAGAAATCATTTGTACAATTTAATTGATAATTTGTACGTTTTGTACTATAAAATATTTAAATAACTTAATTGTCTCTTTATTTTAGCCTATGCCAATGAAATTATCAAAGGCCGCCCATCCGCGATCCCGGATTTTAATGTACATTTCCCTCCCTTGGTCCCCCATGTCCATCCCCATTTTTTGAAACTTTTCCCTCATTTCTTTAAATTTGTTGATCAATTCTTGTCGTATGGCCTGGCCTTTCTTTATACTTTCTTTCATTTGCTCCATCAACTTTTCAAATTCTTTTCTCATTTTCTCTCCTGTAACATTAAATTATATTCAAAATCATCCGCCAATTTTAAAATGATTAAAATGAAAGTTTCTAAATGTTTACCAATATTAGTCTCTATTTTCCCATCAATTCTCCCTTGACTCCCAGTTTGATTTCCACCCAGTTGACCTCCACCTTCCATTTGACCTGTCTGTCCTTGTGCTGACCCAAATTGGATTGCCAGTAGGGTCAGGAAGATGACCCCAATGTAGGTTTCGATTTTCATTGTTGGATCAGTGTGCAAATTGAAGTTGTTCTCTGGACACAGAAGAAGGGAAATGGGCTGAGTCAAAAACTTTTGAGGTAGTCCATGGCCTCGTAAAAAAAATTCAATTAATTTTGAGCAAGCTCTCAACTCATGACCCCCCATGCATTAATATTAAATTAATTAAATTAAGTTCAAACTGGGTCAAAAATTAGGAAGGGGAATGTGGCGGCATTAATTTAATTTGTTGGCGTTGTTTCTGTCCCGAGTTCATTGACCCTGGAATAATTTGAGACTTGTGGAAGTTGTGGAGGAAAGATTTCTTGTGGATGCATGAATTAATTTAATTGGACGCATTAACCAATAATAAAATGCTCAATTAAGTATACGCAACAATTAAAGAGGTTTGCGGTTTTGTTTAGACCCTGAGAATGAATAAATTATTTGCTTGCTACTTAAAATCCTAAATGGAAATTGCTCTAGCTCTTTTGCATCCAAACAAACCATCATTTTGTTATTTAAAATTAAGTTGTAAATAAACGTTACGTTTATAAACCCTTCAATTAATTTTAATTCAAAATAGACGCTTTGGTCAACTTCAAAACGGGCCAATTTTGACAATTGACATTATTGGAGTTGCTATAACATTTTTTTATTTATCAATTAAAAGTTTCAAATTTCAAATTCAAATTTCAAATTTGAAGTTGTGGAACGGGCCCTGGACGGCACTGGATTTTGGGTCAAGAGGTCCCTGCAGGGCCCTGGAAGAGCTGCACTCAACATGATTTTGACCAGGTCAGACAAAAATATACTGGACATATCTCAACTGCCAATCATCACAACTTAATCGTACAACAAACAAAACGGCAGACTGGCGAGTTCCTACACGGCGCGGCGTATCTCAAACCAATTTTGAAAAAGAGACGGAAACGTCACGGGTGTCAATATTACCCACTAACACACTAACCACCCACTAACCCTCCCCATTGTTGCCAAGTGTCGTTAGTGGGTTGGTGGGTGGTTAGTGTGTTAGTGGGGGTTAGTGTGTTAGTGGGTTTTGTTTAAGGCTGCGTCGGGGACCCCGACCCCAACCTGACCCTGAGTTAGTCGACCCTGATTCACCCCGACCCTCACCGACCCCAATCCTGACTGACCCTGACCCTGATCAACCCCAGTGAAGACCGACCCTGTTAAGCAGGGTCGGGGTTGCCGGGGTCGCATATTATTGGGGTCAGTCGGGGTCGGGGTTGGTAAGGGTCGGTTAACATAGGGGTCAGTGAGGGTCGGGGTCAATCGGGGTCGGGGTCGAAAACTCGGGGTTGAGGGTCAACTGTATAGGATATAAATAGACTGCTAAAGGTCGGATGGGACGTGTATGAGATGGAATTATTTGATTAAGGTAAAATCTCATAAAAACTGATGGCCGAGGTAGTGCGGGCACTAACTGCGACCAAAATGACTTAACCGATAAAGTAACCGAGTTTTTATCGACCATGCATAGAATTTCATGGTCGTTTAACTCACGTAGTCGAAATCGTGTAATGTCTTGAATTGACTGCATTGACCGGACAGGCCAATATCATCATGAAAGAGCTCAAAAAATTTGGGAAGGTGAAACGTCGTAAGGTAAAATGTAGGAAGGTGAAATGGCAGGAGGGTCAAATGACGGAAGGTAAAATAGAATAGGCGAAACGTCGCGTCGTGGGGCCATCATAAGAAAATGACACAAATCTGTACCAACTGGAATGCAAGCAAATTCCTTCCGATTCAAAATATTGTTTGGTCTTGTCTGTTTCTGCATCTTTTTTGTGTGCCGAAATTCTGAACATTCACGCTTTTGGTTTAAATTTTCAATCAACTCTAAGATACGCCAACGATATCTCACTCCAAGTGAAATGTGCAATTGTTCTCGCCATCACTATGGACAATTAATGGACTATGAAGAATTCAATCAACTGCCTCAATCCACATGTAGTCAAGAAGCCACTTTAGCCGAGACAGGTCAAAATGTTGTGTCATATTCTTTCTATGAAAGCTCTAACCCAAATATAATGTCACAACGAAAATATTTTGAAGGAATTCAAGGGAATTTGGACCTAATTCCAAAATTTTATCCGGGATGGGTCATGCGCCTTTACACCAACGTCAGTTTACATTTTGGTGGCAAGTATTCCCGTCGATTGTGTGACATTATTTGTGTCAACAATTTGTTTTATTTTTGCCCCATTAAGCAACTGTGAGCCTTGTTCGTTCTTTTTATGAAAATTTGACACGGGCAATTAAATTAATTTAAATTAATTAGATGGAATTGAGTGGGAAGATCAAAGGCAGTGGCGATTTTTACCACTGGGCGACGCCACAGTCAAGAAATTTCTGGTACGAGATTTGGACTCGAGGCTATCACAAAGGGAGGTGGAGGCAGTAAAGCAGTGGAAAGAATCTGAGTTTGCATTTCACGCCACTAGAGATCATCCAAGCCATTCTCATCACATTTTGGCGGGATGTTGGGGCGGCAATAATGACAGAATAAATAAGATTGGAAGTGTCACAATTATTCAGAAACAATTACTGAGGGTAGGTCATGTCGATTTAAAAAAACTAATTACAAAATGAAGAATTTGTTTCTTTTTTAAAGAATCGCGGGAATGGAAATGTGGACCAACAAGGATTGAAAAAATATGTATATGAGCCGTTCTACAATAGCATTTTATTTCATGACAGCTACTTCTGCACTTCATACAACGGCACTATCCGCCCTTTTCCAAGTCAGCGAATCAACGTCACTCAATTTGTGGGCAGTCCAGGTTTTGGCCAGGTCTTTGCTAAGTGCCCAGTTGAATGCCATCCTGACTATGGCAAAGATTGGGAATATTGTTGAGCTTTTTTTTATTTAATTGAAATATGTTGAACATTCTTAACATTAAATAAATTAAAATATAAAAATTAATTGTACGCAATTGAAATATTTCAGCATTGAAGATCGCTATTATTTATTTACACACAATTATGCATGTACGAAAAAGAGAACATTGTTTTGAATTTAGATTTACTCACGATCAGGCGATCGGAAGATGCGTAGTTAAATTTTATGTCTTTATGCAGCAGGAAATGAATTTCTTAATGTCATTGAAATAGTTTTGCAAAAACACCCATTCCAATCTGGGAACTATTGGAATGCCTTGACTTAATACGCTAAATGTTGTGATGCCAGTAAATTGAACGTTCCTACAAATCAAATAACTTGCGAGTTTAATTATCCCTTCAACTCAATTAAAATAGTTGGTCAAATTAACAAAGAGACTCACCTTTGACTTCGTTGACTGCACTAAGATAAATTTTAGCGGATTCATCTGACATTAGAGCTGGCAGTCCCGTTGTACTGTCCAAATCAGTAGTGGTGCCCTCTGTATCGGGATGTTCTGGAGCCTGCACCACGAGAATAATCGCCCCCGCCAACATTCCAAGCCACGCTCCCCAAAATAAAATGAAAAAGAACCAACGAAGTTTCACCCAGAAGGGGTCATTGGAATACTGCATCAATTCCTCCTTTTTCATAGCCCCTGATTGAGCTCGGGTGTACTGGGGTGACCCCATTTCCACTCTTGTTTCCCCGTCTTCATTTAAATTCCCCGACATTTTTTGAATTTAATTGTATTTAAATTGTAATATTCAGTTGAAATTAATGTACAAACTGAGATTTGCAATTGAAAGTATTGAACGCCTTGTAAAGTTTTTGGGATGATAAGGAGGGGGAGATAAGATTAAATATCTTTTAATTGTAATTCAAGTACCCCACACCATTCCCATTATGCCAACAAATATTCCAATTGCATCATATGACTTTTGAAGGTTCCCATTCTATTCTACAATGACCTTTGACTTTGCCGGTAAAACAACAAATCTGGGAAACAATTGAAAAGAGATAACTACAAATCAGAATTTACGAGTATTTGGCTCATGTTTATTTCTTTTAAAATAATAACACATTTAACAAAACTGCGGGGACATTTCATAATTAAGTTATATGAGTTAAATTTAATTACGAATATTCACTTGTGGTACATTTGGACGACGCATGAAGGAAACAATTTTAGAATTAAGAATAAGATCAGTGTTGAAATAAATATCACAACAACTAGTTAGCTTGTGTCTTTAAAAATCCTGTAGGTCAACTTTAGTCAAATATTTGAATTACAAGAAATTAAAAATCATTTGAGATCATTCAGCGGAAGCTGACCCGTCACTCGAGTCATGCGCATGATCCTTGAGAATCTCTGCGGCGCTCTTTTCGGCAATTAAAGTGGTGGTGGCGTTGGTATTTGCGTTTGTGTTTTTTGGCATGACACTCGCATCCACGACCCTCAATCTTTTGACCCCAAGCACCCTTTCCAACAACAAATTCATTTAATTGTTTTAAAATAAAAAACTGAGGTCAAATTGTCCTACCTCAATTTAGAGTCGACGACAGCCTTGGGGTCTTTCTTGTGACCCATCCGACAGGTGCCGCTCGTGTGGTATTCCGAAATGGTTTTATGACGAATATAACATTTCCAGTAGTCCCTACTTTTAAACACGTGACTCTCACAGGGTTCGTAAGGTTCTAGTGTGGCACCAACTCGGGCAAATGCCTTAGTTCCCTCCATGACCGAGACAAGAAATTTGATTGCTGCGACAAGTGGGGTCGGGTCAAGTCATAAATTGGAAAATATTTTTCATGGTGTACCTTGGATGGTGTCGTCCAAGTCCTTTTTGTGGTCATAATAATTTACGTTCAAGATGGGTAAATTGTTGTCCTCCATGGACGTTGCTGTCTCATTAATGGTCAGGGTGCCCACACTAGAGGTCAATCCCAAAATGACGGAAGCCACAATGGCATTTGGTGTTTTGCAATGAAATACGTTGTACCCTATCCAGAAATTGGGCCATTTGAGGTCACCAACGGATGACCTCATTGGCCTGTTCATTCCCTCGTCTTTGGTAGCAATCACATGAGCTTCTGTGTGAGTCATTGAGGAGGCGAGGGGACCTGAACACGTGTTTAAAAACTGTAAAATTTAAAACTGTACAGATATAAATTTTGGTGTTCTATTGAGTATTCAGATTTTTAAAAAATTATTACCTTGGCCATTTTTAATAAAATTTTGAATATCATCTTGGGTCAAATTTCGCACAAGATTCCAAGACATTGTGGGGTCATTGAAGACAATGGAACCCACATCGACGAGGCGGTGGTCATAATAAGTTTCGCCAACTGGCAGTGAAACTATATGACGTATAATTCGTACAAGGATTTTTAAAAAATGTTTTCTGAGTCTGAGAGAGAAATTTAAATTTGTACTTTTGCCGCCTTGACTTGATCCGCTGGTCCGATGCCAGATTTGAATAAAATTATGAGACTTATATATGGCCTCGCTGACAAAATGACTTCTATTGACGCGTAAGCTACGCTTGGAATTCTATGCCGTTCAAATTCGACACCAACAGCGGTCCTCCCATCGAAAATTACCTACAATTCAACTTCCCGCCAATAAATCACGACTATTTATTAAAATTTTTGAATTTTACCCGCGTAGCAAAAGAATATTTGTAAACTTTCAAGTTCTTCTTTCAGCTTTTTATGATTGGCTTCAAATAAGTTGTGTAGGTGCTCGAACGAAGACCATTCAGTCGATTGGATTGTGTAAGACTAAAACTTGCGATAAAATAATTTTTCAGTGAGACAGTTTCAATATTTTAACTTAATAAAATACCGACTGTCTGGGGTCCATTGGGGTCATTTACTGGATAGCCCAATTCTTGCCCAGCTTCAAGCCACACTTTAGCGCCTGGTGCAAAGGTGCTTTCCGCCAAACCGAGAAAACCCTTGCCATGTTTGCCTGATCAAAAATAAATTTAAATTTTCTGGGCCGACAAATTTGAAAAAGCTTGTTAGTGTACCATTCTTTTCATAAATTCCCGTGTAGTTTTCAATTTTGTAAAAATATTTTTCAATATTTTTGTACTTCCAACTTTTGTCATGGACTACTTTAGCCCATCGATCGTAATCATGGGGACTACCACGCTCCCACACCATAAAATTATGTGACCTTTAATTAAAGCACCAAATTTTTAATTTGAGAAATAATCATATATGCAAATTCCAACTTACCCACTACCCCCCAGCATTTTACCATCGGTGATAGACACAACCTTCAATTTGAAATTAATCTGTTAAGTGGCCACCAAAATAATTTTAAAATACTCCGCCCGTTTCTCCTCTCGCCATCTTTTGTGGTGTTGATTTGTACAAGAAGTTGATGTCAGGATGGGTGCTGACAATGCCCTGGATTTGTGGGACACTAACCAAAGGTGGCGGTTCCCCGCCTGCTTCGATTAGTGATCATAATTTTTGGGTGCTTTGGTATTTGTTTGGTGTCAAAACTAGAACCAAAGAATTCTTTGGTTTCAAAGAATAACCAAATAATATCCCTAACAACTCATCAGCCATTTTAAAATTAATTAAATGTGGTGGAATTTTGATTTAATTTTGGGCAATGCAACAAAAGTGAATTAAATTAAATTACCCAAATAAATTTTTTTATTTAATCATCAAAAATAGCTTTATGCAATTAAAGAATGTGTGAATTAATTAATGAGTAATAATTAATTCGTTAGCTAACAAACCGAAAAACTCAAAATTATATTAAATTTT
>JAQIVZ010003888.1:0-12022 GCA_034700945.1 Arrhopalites spinosus
GAGGCAATCACTCGAGAAAGTGGCCCCTTTATTTTTTCATCAGGAGGGTCTCAGCTATCTGCCTGCCAAATTTAAGCCGGAAATAACGTAAAGCAAAACCCCATGTAATGCCTGCCATGTCCTTTAGTACGTATAAATTGACATGCAAAGTCATAAAATTTGTATAAAATTTAAGATTTACGATTTTTTTTAAACTGCTTCAAAAGCACTAAAAAAATTTTTGCTCGCTCCGCTCGCCATTTTTATCTGTTTCTTTTTAAAATTGGCGCAGTTTTGAAGACCAAAATTGAAAATTTGTGGAAAGTTTTTTCCCGAATCCAACCCACGCCGCCGACAAGAATATGGTGGGCTGAAGAGTCTAGGTCTAATAAAATAATTTCAAAATTTTGTAATTATTGTGAACTTTTTCGAGATTTTAACCTAATTTTTTTTAAAATCGTCTGTTTGAATAACAAAAATTACATATGTAATTTTTGTGTCTGTATACACACAGCAAAAAAAATTATTGTTGCATTTATTGTGGTGTTAGAAATTTATAAAATTGGTTTTTTCATCTCAAAATAAATAAAGGTCAACTTACTAACGTATTAAAAAGAGGGGGCCGGGCCACGGTCGACGGCGCCCAGGCTGGGCCACTTTCTGGAAAATTACGTCGCGTCTCTGGAAAAATTTTCTAGTTATTGTTGACTAACGTTAAAAAAATTTTAAATTAAGTTTTTAAATCTAGTTTTCTTTCAAAGTAGAGATGATGATTAATTTTAGTGACAAAAAAAATAATCAAGTAAGTATTTAATTATAGATATATTTTTATTTATTTGCACATGTAATACTGATTGTAAAATATTAAAAGTTGTTGTTTATTTATTACACTTCAAATTAACTACCTGCATTTAATTTGATGTGGCAAAAAAATTAAAATTTAAAGTTGTTGAAATCAATAAAAAAAAAATTACCCTGTACATAACCAACTAAATTCAAAGTCAATGAAAATGTCAAATGTTTACATTTATCAAAGAGAATGACGTCAAAGTTAATTTATGTAACCAATTTAATTATTATATATAATTAAATTGATACTCAGTTTGAAAAAAAACTACATTAACCAATTAAAAACCACTCAGAATTTTTTTAGTCTTGTCAAACTCAAACTCAAGTTGAAATTTAAAAAAAAACCTTTTAAAATAATTTGACAACATTTTTGCCAATCTCAAACCTGCAAATAGACTAAAATTAAAAATCATTTGGACATTGATTTCCATTTTAATTTATCAAAGTCAATTATTGTCAAAATTGAGAAAAGAGAAAATCAATCAAATGACAAAAAAATTCAAAGTTGTTAAATCGCAATTGGCAATATTGCAATTGGCAATATTGCAATTGTTTGCCAAAATCCTGTCAATATATCTCGTGTCCCTTGTGCGTGTACACAAACAAGCCAGAACAATTTAGACAATTAAAAAAAAGATGGCTACTTTATTAACCATGCAATGATTAATGGCTTTCTTTTGTTTACTAAATACAAATTTATTTATTTCCATTTCTATACTTGTCCAAACCAGACCTAGACCCACGCCCAGTCTCATGAGCTCATAGCGTCTGGACTTTGTTTGTGCAAAATTCACAATTAAAAATGGCAAATTTTAATCAAATATTTTTAATTTTAATTCTAATTTTACAAATTCATGCCCTTCCCCGGGAAAATAAAGTTAAACATCCTGCCGTGAGAAATTTAATAGAAAATTTAATGAATAAATTAGAAACATACTCTTTTATTTTTGTTCGTTCCATCGATTCAAAATTTCCGCTTGAAATTGGCCATTTTTATCAAATAAAAGAGAAAGAGCGCCAACCTTTAAAAATTGTGCAATTAGAACACTACCTTGAACCACCGCCACCTGTCTATGGGAATGTGAGTGTTGTGTCCACATCGAAAATTCCTTCATCGAGTCATAAATGGAAAGAATACATCAAAAAATTTACTTATTTTACAAATGTCATCATGTCAACTTTGAATGACCTCGGAGAAGCGGAAATTTTTGATCGAACAACTTTTCGAGATTTTATGAATCCACGATTTTATCCTTTAGCTAAGAAAGATGAAGATTTATTCATTTTCTTTTCACCCCCGCCACTAGATGGAGAAGAAGCGGGAAATTTTGAAAATATGAAAAATAATTTACTCACCCTTCATTTGTCTCATTCCTTGCTCTTTTCTAGTGAAAGTGAACAAAAATTGACCCTTTTGGTCACTCGAATTTGTGTTTTGTGTGACCCCATTGTCGAGTCTCAGGTCATTGACACTTCATGTATGGGTGGGTTTGGGTTAAAAGATTGTGCGCGGCGTGCAAAAAACTGGAACTTTTTATCCGAATTTGTACCCAAAAGAATTCCAATGAATTTTAGAGGGCGTGTTTTAAGAGCCACTATAGCCACCGGGGTGCCCTCTCGTATTGCCTTGGAGAAAGATGAAATGGGTGGGGTGGGAAGTTCAAAATTGAGTCGTGGTTTGTACACTTTTTTAATAAGAGAATTTCAACGTAAATTAAATTTTACTACACAAGCCTTCAAAAGTTATGGCGGGGGCGGGACGGGAAATTATCAAAAAAAATTTGGGAATTGGACTGGAATCGTAGGCGATCTTCACGAGAGTCGAGCTGATTTTGGCGCTTTGAGTGGCGGTAAAAAAATTATCTAAATTCTGATCTAAAATTTCAAAAAATGGCGGTAATTTATTTAAATATTCCCACAGAAATCTGGTTGAGATACCAATTCACGGAACATTGTTTCGTCGAGGTCCTTTACTTGACCTTTATGACGGGGGAGCCTCAAAGTATTTTTACATGGGACGCCATCTTCTGGCCCTTCTCTCTCACTGTGTGGGTGTCCTGCGTCCTTTTGGCGTTATTTGGCTCCATCGGCATTACCATTTTAGAGCATCCCTCTGGCGGTTGGAATTTTGGTAAAAGTTACATAAACACTGTGGCCTACTTCATCTCCTCATTTTTGGAAAAACCCAATGAAATTCGTGCCACAAAAGAGAGGTCATTTCGGGTCAAACTATTTTTATCCGGTTGGGCTCTAATTGGTCTCGTGACTGCCACTTGCTACAGGGGAAAGTTGGTTGGCATTTTAGCTTTCCCTTATTACAATGCTCTGCCACAAAATTTTGAAGAATTAGCCGATTCCGGCTATAACGTCACACTCCATCATTATGGCGGCGTGGGTTGGGACGTGATCCGATTTTCGCCGTATCCATCCATGCAAAGAATATCGTCGCGACTAAATTTAGAGCCGAGCGCCGTAAAATGTTTTATGGGGGCGCGAAATCTTAAAAGTAGTTGTGTGGATTGGGGTGAGATTGTGGAGTATGAAATACTACAAAAATTTTCGGACCAATTTGGTCGCAGTGACTTAGTGGTGGCGCCCTCAAGAGAATATTTTTTCCCAACGGGATTGTCGTTTAGAAAAAGGTCACAATTTTTACAAAGTTTTAAATGGGCAGTGGGTAAAGTTGTGGATATGGGACTGCCCACAAAATGGCGGCAAATGGATTATGACAATGTGCGCATGAATAGCGGCAATAGTCATGACAATGAGGGGAAGTATGTCAAACCAGATGAGGGGGATGAAAATATGTTAAGGTTTAAAAACTTTATGGGGGCCTTTGCGGTCTTATTTGTCGGCGTTTGTTTGGCCACGAGCGTCTTTTTGGGAGAAACCTTGCCAGAAATTGTTTGGCATGTCCTTCCCAATGATCCCAATGACCCTATTGATGAAAAGGGAGGTCACATCAAAAATCTTTGGATGAGAAGTACCCGGACTATTAATATTTTTGTGAAGTGCGAGACAAAAATTGGGGCTGGAGGTATTCCAGAATATCAGGGGCATCTTTGGTAAAAATTTTAAATGTTTGGAATGGAATTTATTTAAGGATTTAAATGTAAAATTAGTTATCTTTTTTTTAAATTAAATATGGCTCTTAATAAGAAGTGTACTTGTGTAAAATAATTATTATTACAATTTAATTGACTGTGAAAACTTAATGGTGTTGATATGAGATTGAGATGAATTTGAATAAATGAATTTTATTGATGAATGACTCATTAAACTAAAATGTACAAATTATTTTTAATTTACAATTTAAAACAGGATATGAGTTTAAATTTGTCAACCCAATTTTAAATGTTTTATGAGTCACTCCATGTGTAATTTGTCATTTGGGTGATAAGTCCGATTTTTTTATCTCCATAATTTTCATTCATGTATTTATTTTTATCTCTTATCACTCTTCACCAATTGTGTCATCCCATTTTAATCTTTTTTTGGCCGTGTCCAGAAAGGACAATTTGGGATTTGGACAAAATTAATTAGATGATATAAGACCACGTGGTCAGGACTGAAGGCAATATAGGCTCACATTTTATTTATTGCCATTTAACCCACTTTTAGCCTCTTTTTTCCAGTTGGGGACATGCTAAAAGTGAATTCTTTTTTGTGGGTGTAATCTCGCACATTTTTTATGGCTCTATTTGCTCTCCCATTTTTATCTTTATCTCGGGTTTTAGTATGGAAAAATATAACGGCCAAAAAAAGAATACTTTTGTGTGCTTTTTAGAGAGAGAGAAGTTATTTCATATTTATTTTTACACTGATCCCATTTACTCATTTTATTTAACTTTTTGATTATTTAAATTTAAATATTTTGTTAAGAAACAATTTTTTCATTTGTGGAGCACGAAAATGGTGCCATTTAAATATTTTTGTCTCTTTTTGCAATATTTTGAAAAAAACAATTTTTTTATTTAATTAAATTAATTTATAATTCAAAATGTCAAGTGTGAATGTGAGTAAATTTTTGAGGATTATTTTTTGTTAAATTCGCAGGTCATTGACCTCTTGAACAATTGAAGTTTAAATTAAATTAATCAGAATTAATTTTTTATCATTATTTATAGAAAAAATTATTTCGACCAACTTCGCCTCCACCGCCACCTCCACCTCCACCGCCAAAAAATAAACTCACACGACCCTCAAACCCACCACCCCGCCCCAGTCAACCCCCAAGAAGAACGTCAGTCTCACAAAAGGAAGCGGATCGTTTCAGTTTTCTCAACCCCCTCATAAAAGCTTTTAAATTACCCCCGCCCCCATCTCAAACAATCCCAATCCCTGCAAAACCAAGAGAGGTCAGAAAAGTTCCTAAGAATGATCTTGTGAATTTACTTTTCCCGCCCAGAAGTGCAAATAAACCGCCGAGGACACAGAGGCCAACTCACATGCCGCCTCAACCACCGAGAAATGTGTCGAAGCCGCCATTGACGAGTGATCTCTACAGTTTCTTTTTTCATCCCAGAAAAAATGTCGTCAAAATATCGAGACAAGATCATCACAGAAATTCCAATCCAGTTCCCCCCACTCACTCTAGAGATCGCGCAGGTCAATTGAGTTCATTTGGGAATTCACGGAGTTGTACTAATCTTAGTTTTGATCCAAATCCGCCATCTACTGGAACTGGAAACAATGACAATAACGGGCCATTTAATTCAATTATGGATGACATCTGGCGACTTCCTGCCCCTTTAGAACCAATTCGACGAACGCAGAGGTCCCATGGAGTTACCTTTAATGAATCGACGATAGTGAGACCCATGAGTGAAATGACGTCATCCAACAAGCTCAAAATGATTGAACCCATGAAGGTGAGCTTTTATTTAATTTAAGTAGTCTTATGGCGCCAAAATCAAAATTTTCGCAATATAAAGCACCAGCTTGAATGCCTTGAAGTGTAAAATCATTTTACTAAAATAATTGATATTTTAGCGCTCCGTCTCAATGGGATCACTAAACGAGTCAAATTGGCGGGATGAAGAAGAGGGTGGGCGGGAATGTACAATTTGTTGTGAGAGACAAGTGGACAGTGTTTTCATCCCTTGTGGTCACATGTTCGCCTGCTACGCCTGCGCTACAGAATATTGGCAAAGTAAAGCTGATGGTGGTTGTCCTATTTGTAGAGCTCCAAGTTCTGGAGTATTTCGTACTTTTTCATCATAAATTAATTATCTAACTAAATAATATTAAAAATTATAAATAAATAAATAATATTGCAACCTCGTGGTAATTATTGTTCATAATTTCATAATTTTGGCTAGTCAATTTCAAAATGAGTTAAAATTCAGGTTTTCAAAATTTCACTGTAATGTCTAGTGTATACTCACAATGCCCTCCTTCCAGTCTCACGAGTTAGTCAGTTAAGGTTTTAAAAAACAATTTTAAACAAAAAACATTAATTTGTCTTGATTGTCAATTAAGATGAAAGGATTGTCGAGTTGTCCTTGATTTCTCAATTTTATTTTCCCCTTGACTGCGGCCGTCCATCACCCGTGTCAAGTTAATTGATGGGCACATCAGTTGACCATTACGGTAATTATAATGGATTTTAAAATCCACTCTCTTCAATCTCCAAAATAAATTATGAAGTTGGTCACGTGGTATAATCTGTCCAATTTTTTGCTCTAATTTATTTAGTCAAGAATTTTTTTTTGCAATACAAGAAAATGTTTCACATGACAAAAATATTTATTTACAATTTTAATTTACATAAACTTTTTGCAATTTCCTAAACAATTAAAATACTAATTGTGCAGTACCCACGTGACATTTAATCTTCAACTGAAATTTTTTTACTTGGCTTGAACCAAGAAAACAAGATAAGTAGCAATAATACTAAAAGCTGTCAACAAGCTTTGCCGCGAAAAAATGAAAAATCCTCCAGCTGAAAAACAGCATGGCGTCGTATTCTGACTAACCAAAAAATTGGTTATTAAAGCTACATCCTGCGATTTTTTCAATTCTCTCGCCAAACCATTTTCATTAGTGTAGTCAGCATGATTAATTTCATAACCAAATCCTCTGAAAGAACTTGACCTCTCTGACCCCGTTGCCCTCATAAAATTCTCGGATACAGCAGCAGTAAAAGCGATAGAAGAATGATGGAAATTCCCCATGCAAATAAAAATAATTAACAAGCGCGCCACAATACAAATCAAATAGCCCACCATGACAAATGAATCGCAATACTTATTCGACGAGAATGAGGTCACTGACCCCGCTCCATTTTCAAAACCCCCGCCTCCAACGGTCACCAACAGTAGAAAAAGGACGCAACAAGTCAAAAAAACATGGAGCGCAGTATTTAGTGCCATGATAGTACCAAAAATTCTATTAATCATGTTTTGAATTCTGACAACGCATTGGAAATCTTGTACTGCTTTCCATGTCCTTTGAAATGAATCGCTATCTCGTGTCTGCGCAAGAGAACTACGTTTGCGCATTTCCAAGTTGACGTTATGGGGAATGAAAGAGAGCGCAGTTGTAGCATTTTGCAAAGATTTTTTAAAGAGTGGATCCTCGTGATGCGCATTTGGAAATTCGCGGCCGATCACCGTGCGCGAGAAAAGTCCCAGCATTGAGTTGCCTAAATAAAAGCGAAAAAATGCGCCAATTTAAAATAAGAATTCACAAATAGTTTTAAAATGTGTACCAATATCCAAATTAATTTTCTCTTCATCCTGCGCAAGCGCACAACCACCAAGTTTTTGACCGCGCATCTCCTTCAAAATATTTTTAGTACAGTCAGCCAAACTCACAGCAACGATGGAGCACATAACTTCAATAATGGCGCACGAAGAGTACTGAATGACTATAAGCCAAAAATGGAATATGGTGGCGCCAATAACCAAATAAAATGGCGGGGGTTCTTCTCCCGGGTAGAAATTTAAAATAAATCCTTCATTTCTTGGAGCTATGTAAGCATTCCAAGCTACTACTGTTGAAGCGCATAATCCAATTGTAAGATAAATTCCAAATATTATTTTCCATGCTTTGCGCGCCATGATCAGGCATAGTTTGTGGCCTAGTGGTTGCCGTATGATTTCTATGCGCCGGTAGAATCCCTCATAAACTTTCCTATTTGGAAATGTCATCAAGATGGAGGTGATGGGGACGAAAGTACCGAACCTGAAAAAAATCCAACAATTTAAAAACTTCGCAATTCAAAATGCGCGCTTAAATTTGATTAAAGTAGAAAAAGTTGAACTACATTTTACTCGCCACGGCCACAATCTTGATCGTCTTAACTCCACCTGGTTCACAGTCCTGCGCAATGACTTGTACAATTTGAACAATGGTGCTCAAAAAGTAGGCTACAAGGATGACTAGAGTTAGTATGGTATAAAAGCAGCCAATCACCGACAATGGAAAGGAAATGGCAGTTCCTTTGAATCGAACGGGGCACGTACCAAGAACTTGGCCGAGGCGATGTAGAGGGCGCATCACATCGAACAAAGCGACGTCCCTTTGATTTGGACAAGCTTCTGAGGAGGTGCTCATTTTGAATAATTCAAAATTGACAGTTTTTTTAAAATCGAGAGAAGCAATTTAACTGGTGGTACACGTTGAGACGCGCGGGAATTATGACTGAGACAAATTTTCTAGAAAAAATGTTGATAAAATTAATGTTGATTTAGCAATTAAAAACCTTAATTAAAAATTAATTAGTATTTTGACCGTGCACACTAGACCCTGTACAAAGGTGCGTCTATTTGTTCAAGTGGGAAATTTCGTGACGCGGGGAAATTTAATTTAAGTCGGCAACCCACCATGACCAAACTAATTTGGTCAGTTTAATGACTCAAATATTAAATGAGTTTGTTGAGGTATAATTTATTTTTAATTGAATTTCAACTAGCTTAATTGATTTTAAATTAGTTTTTTTTAGTATTACCTAAAATAAATATTAATTTACCAATTTATTTTGTATTCTTATTTGACGGTCAAATTTTGACCTTAATTATTGTTTTATTGATTAAATAAAATTGTTGAATATAAAGTTAACTTTGAAAGTTTAAAAGTCATTCCATTTATGTCAAAACTTCATTAACGGCTATTTTGATTTTTTCGTTGGGTTTTAGTCCACATTGATAACGCCCAAAAGAATTGGAAAAGGCGTTCATCTAGACTGCCAGGACTGAAAATAATTTTCAAAATCATGAAATAATTAAATTTTTTAAAAATATTAACCCTTGACCTCTTCCATTTCAACTTACGCCATTTATGACCCAAAGCCACAGGACAACCGCCATGATTTATGTCCAAGTCTTCTTGTAAATCGGAATAAGAATTAAACCACATGACCGCTGACCCCTTGATAGGGTAAGCGACCACTCCTGGTGTTCTGAAAACTGTCCCTCCCCCAGATTCGGTGGTGGTCACTGCAATCCAAAATAACTTAAATTAGTTGACCTCCTGAATAATAATGTAGATTTTTGAAATATGAGCGCTTACAATAAGATAAAATAGTGGCAAAAGTATGCACCACTTGTTCATAATTTTTGGAATTTTCTAATGGAGCGGAAATTCCATCTTTATGAAAATGCACATAACCTCCTGCAGCAGTACTGTAGCCAAGCATACGCTCAGCTATTTCTCGATTAAATTTAAACCCGCTCATTTTTGAAATTGTTCGGGCCATGGTCTCCATCTCTGGTAAGTTCTTCCAGTCACATGCCCAGTTTTCAAAGGCACCAAGGTCACTCAATTCAAGGTCATTTTGCTTGTGTCCCACATCTGTATTTCCGTAAGGGTCTAGATTGCATCTTTGTTTGATTAGTTTCTTAATTATTGTGTCAATTAAATTGGGCCCAATTAAATCGTAAATGTGGACAACGTCGGGGGATCGGGATAAAAATTCCATTTTGAGGGGTCCGATTGTCCATGTTAAATCTATTTTGGTTTCAAGCCAACAAAAAAGGCGGGATTTTTCTTTTAAACTCTGGTACGATTTTCCAGAACAAATTCTCCACAGGTGAATGTAATTAAATTCATCTTTTTCTTCGATGAACAGTTTCGACCAAACTGTCCGGCGGGGAACTGAAGAGCGGGAATTGGCAGAATCTTTGATGGGCCGTTCAAAGTGAAATTGACCTTTTTCGAGGTCTTTTATATTTGTGGGAGTCCATGTACGGTCATGCTGCAATTAATTTTTTAATTAATTGGGATTTCAATTTAATTTTAAATATTTCTCACCTCTTCGGTGACTTGCTGAATTTGTTCTTTGACTTTGGTTAAAAGTTGCGAGTCAGTTGAAAGAGTGGCGGGATTTTCTAAAGTTGTTTTGGCTAGTTGAAGCCATTCCATGGCCAAAGTGAATTTTTCATGGCAAAGGGCTGAAATGGCAATATCGTACCAAGCGGAAATGGGAAGGCTCACTCTCGTTCGAAGTCTACCAAGCTTCCCTTTCGCCAACTATGAAGGAGGAAAATTTCAAATAATTTCAATGGGCTTTTTGTTTTTTTTAAAAAATTTGGAGGCTCACATTTTTGGCGGGGTAATTGTACATGTTCATGTGTTGCAACCGCAGTATTTTATTGGCTGCTTCGTATTCCGAGTGTCCCGAAGGCTAGCCCACCGTCTCCATTGTCTCGTTGACTTTGGCCAAAACTGAAACATATTTAAAAATTGTTACAATTCAAATTGAACCGCCGTCAATAATTTTTATGGCGCCTCACAATGAGGACAATGAATGTCAAGAGAAAGTCGGAGGGGTTCCAATTGTTGAACATAGCGCCGAATCATCAAATACGAAGCCAATGAATTGATAGCCACCGCCCATTCTTCTTTTGACCCAAAGAGAATATCGCCAGTCAAATTTATGGTGAAATGTTTCTTGGACTCCTCATAGTCACACAGAAACCTGGAAGGTCAGAGGTCAATTCAAAATTCAGGTTAAACAATTCCAGTGACAAAATGAATTGGAGACAGACTGACGATTGAATAATTTTCATGGAAGTGGACAACGTCCCATTTTCCCCAACCAAATTCCCCACGTGACTCTCCCTATTTTGTGTATACATTTGAGCGCAACTTTTCAAACTAGTAAAAATTTCCCGCTCAGCTTGAACAAGTGTAACTAATCGTTCTGGGTAGGCTATGAGCATTATGTCTTTAATTCTTTTATCATTTTCAATAATTTTAATTGAATCATCCCTGTCCTTGTCTTGGTCAGATGATAAACCGTTGATGGGATAAAATAGAAAACTAAAAATAATCAAACTTCGATTTAAAAGCGGGAACTTTTTACGACGTTTTTTAAAACTTTCTTGAGACATTTTAGGGGCAGCTAATTTTTCATTTCTTTGTAAAAATTTCATTTCAAACAAATTACTTCACTTTGCAAAAATTAAATTTTATGGTAATTGTGGAGTACAATTTTGTAATAATTAAGAATCTTTAAATTGTTCATTTAAATTTTATTATCGTCAAGTATTCATACTTCACATTATCAGTAAGATAGAAAGAGAGTAAGTAGGTGATGATTGAAAGTACTTGCAAAAATAAATAAAGTAATTCCCACAATTGTTTACATTTTGCAAAACAGTCAAAAAAAATTGGCACAAATGATTTTTATTTATTTAAACAGACTTCACACTTTCAAGGCTTGAAATTCAAGCCGAGAACAATAGAAAGAAAATTAATTTCTCAATGATTTTTATTAAAAATTTTTATTTAATTAATTTAAAAAAAAGTCATTTTTTCATTTATTTTTAAAATTTCAAAGACCCTTTCCAAAATTTTCGCCTGTAGACATGTTCTAACTTGGAACTTCCAAGTCGGATAACTTAAGCGTCTGCTCGCAATTTAACAATTTGTTAGTAACAAAGGACTGAAAGCTTTAATTAAATTATTGATGGCAATTTTTGTAATTAAGAATAATATTATAATTTACGCAAGACGAATATAAACAGTAAAAGGGCACAGTGTACAAGCAGAGCAAGCATTTGCGGGTACCCTTTTCCAGACGTCATTTTTGACCATTAAATGCTCTTTTCAAGCTCAATTTTGCCTTTTTTGGAAAGAATAAATGCTTGGCCCTCATTTTTGGCTGGCACCGTATGACAATCCCTATACTTATACGGTTCTACGCTGCATGAGCAAAGCTCAATTTTACCCAATGAAATAAATACTT
>JAQIVZ010003889.1:0-12020 GCA_034700945.1 Arrhopalites spinosus
ATAGTTGGAAACATGATCATTTTGGTTAATTTTATATGAGGATGAAATTGATGAAATTTACTTGTTGATTGTCATGACATAACGCTGTCTTCCTAAAAATTGATGAAATGGATATTAAATTGTGGAGAAAAGTAAATTCTATCCAAGGGTATAGCTGGTGTTTCGTCATGCCGTAAAGCTAGCTAATTTTTTGTTTCTTTTTAAAATTATATTTTGACGCTTTAGATAATTAAAGAAAAGTGACACGAGCTGACCTCTCAAAAACTCTGTCCCTTCCTTGTCACACTCCCGTCCAAAGTGACAAGGCCATGTCCATGTTGTCCAAAATGGGGTGCTCAGGAGGTGGTCTTGGGGTCAAGGGTACTGGAATTTCCGAGCCAATTGAGTAATATTTCAATTCCTATCAATATCTTTATTTTTATTTATTATAACAACTAAGAAGTTGACCTAATTTGACCTTGATTTTGTATTTATGTAGTGTCGTCTCAAAAGGAATAAATCGAAACAGGATAGGCCTGGGTCATCATAAACTGACAGAAGTTTTGATGGATGAATCGACCGGACAGTTTAGTTCTGTAGAGTTGGAGTTTTCAAAAGAATTGTCAACAATAGAAAAACGAATAATTAATTCGTAAGTCACTTAAAAAATATTCTTAACAAGAATTTAATTTCATATTGATTTGTCACTAATAGCTTTTTATTTTTACAGTCAAGCGGCGGCTCTGAGGTGCTACATTTATAAAAATGAAGGGAGTTTGAAGGGACGTCATAATTTCAAAAAGAGATTAATTTTATGTCGAAAATTTGATTTAGGAATTTTAATTAAAAAATTAAATAGCAGAGAAAAGACTTCACCTGGAATTTTGGTGAAGGGTGATCAATTTGAAATTAAGTGGCCTATATTTAAAATTTAAATGTTACAATTATTTAATTGAGGCACGTTGACAAAAATTATTTGCCACATGGAAGTCATTTCATGGCAGTATGATTTACATTTAATTATATTTTTGAAATCGTGATTAACTTGTGAAAATAAATATTGAAACGACGATCAAGTACAACCCCGTTAAAATTCCAATGCCTTTGACATTGTTTAATAATGTATATAATTTATTTTGCACTTATTTTTGATACGTTATAATTAAAATGTATAATAATAAGGCACCCATGCATGGCGTAAATGTGCAAATATTCTTGAAAATACATCAATACAGTTTACCAAAAATATACAACTGATTAGCTTTGAGATTGACATTTTGTTCGTCTTATATTATCTTTTGTAATTATTTAATTACAATTGAATAATATGGAATCAATCCTGAAATTCCTGGCGGTCTTTTAAGAAAAGTTCCAAATTGGGAATGGTTTCTTCTAATGACCCTTGACTTGTGACCCCCTTGCGGTTCAATTCCAAACCCCTGATGACCCATTCTGAACAGTTCTGGTAGAGGTTGTATTCGGGGTCAAGGAATCGACTCTCGACAATGAGGATGATGCCCCAGTCTTTAGAATGTCGCACACAACGACCAAATGCTTGGTTGAGTGCTCGAAATGCATTGGCGTTATACCACGCATCCCCACTGATTGTGAGTAGGTTGCTATTGGTTAATTGAACTGTACGGAGACGGAGATATGATGGCTATTATTTAATACATGTGACATATTCTATACCGTGTAGTTTCTAATTTCTATTGTCATTTCCAATAGTTGAAAAAATCAAAATTCCACTTTCAAGTGACTTTTGATTTTGAATGAAAGGGAAAAAAAGTGGAATTATTTATTTAAAAAGATAGTAATGAATATTCAAAGCTCGTGTTCAAATAGTTCAAAATATAAAGAAAAGATAATTAAGTTGGTGGAAATGTAGAGCAATCATTGGACAGGTGAGTGACAGGAGATGGGGGATAGGAATAGGATTGATAGGTAGATAATTTTAAATGTAGGCCTTAGTCCTTAGTCAATTTCAAATTAAAATTGGAGAAGCGTGGCTTTGAATCTTTGACTGACTGTGACTTTGGTTTTCTCTTTTCTCAATTTTCTCCATGAGTCACTTTTCGGGTAGTTTGATTTCTGTGGTTTGAGTTTCAACTGTGTCAAGTTCAGACAAAGACAAAAAAGGTCACTGTCAATCGTCATTTCGTGTCGGTTATATGTGGGACGAACTGACGACTTGGGAGTTGGGACTGGTCAACTGGTGTAATTAGTTTTCTTTTGATGACATTCCTGACCATGAAAGACTGAAAGTGAGGACAACAGCGGTCAGCGGGTTTTGTCTTTTGCCATTATCCTTTTGTCCTGGAATCCGGAGACTGAATTTCGATTGCTGGATGTGGACAAAATTGTACTCTTTGTTCAGTTCAATATGCCCAAAAAAAGTTTAAAACAGTTTAATTAAATAAAATGTTGATTAGACTAACTACGAATTAATTTAAATTTTACTCATGCATTGATTTTTTATTACAAGGCTCACTTGAACGTCGGGATGAAAAGTTTTTGAACATAACTTCACATTTAATGGCCTAAAATGTAATTCAAAATTCAAACAAAGGTCTTCCAAACTTGGAGGACGTTGTCTAATGTCCATGTGACCACACTAACGATAAGTTGTTGATTCAACAAAGTTTGTGTCAACAATTGACTAAAGAATCCCTAAAAAATTTATCCAGCTTTCATAATTTTTTAAAAAACTATTGTCTTGGATACGGGGAGGAAGATGGGAAAATGGAAGCCAGGAAGGGGTTCACGCTCGGGACCCGGCGGACCCTTTGGACACATGTCACATGTGGAACCACAAACTCTTCGAGTTTCTCCACGAACATCTTCGTGGGGAACTCGGGCATATTTCAAATTTTATTTTGAGCCATTATACGAGAAAGTCAGTACAAGTGGGAGCAAAGATGAGAGGCTTGACAAACCACAAAAGTCTAGAAACAATCCGCCCAAGTCAGCGTTGAATAGTTTTATAAGTAATTTGACCATTTGAGAATTGAGAATTTGTCAGTAAATTGTCAATTCTGAATTGAGATGTGACAACTCCTTACTGCATTACGCCTTGAATCGTTGAATCAAATGATGTAAATTCTGTTCACTTTAAACTTTGGCTTTTACTCTTTTCTAGATCAATTTTTACTTTTTTACATTTTTCATAAACTTATTTATGTTGACTATTTTTATTTATTCAACCCCCCCCCCCGGTTTAAGTTTATTTGAACATTAAAAATTAAAACAAGAAAATTACAATGTACAACGACAATTGTATTCCTGGTCCTCTCATTGCAGTCATTGCCAATTACCATTACTTGATAGTTATCCTTGAATTTTTCTGTAAAGATGTAAAGATAAACAATAAAAAAATGATTAAAATATGAAAATATCATTCAAGGCTTAGAACGTTCAACGTAGATGGTAGAATGTACAGAGTACTTGAGAGTTTCGAGAGTACAACAAAAAATAGTTTAGAGTTTATGGTAATAAATGTAATAATGAATAAAAGCTCAGAGATTAGCATAAGGAGAATGAACTGAATGGAGAATTCGAATAGGGGGAGTTGAAAAATGTTTAAAAGTTAAAAGTTTCAAGTTACCTTTAGTAAACATTAGGCGTGTTTATGTGTTTTAGAATCTCATTTGCATAAATTTTGGAATATTTGAGATACACTTCCTCTTCTCCCTCTTCTCACTTTAGAGCTCTCTAGTCTCTGAGTCTTTGTATCGTTTTTTCTGACTTGTGATGACAGCGTAGAAAATTACGACGAATTTTTTGTCCTCCACTTTAGCATTTGGTCTTTAACTTTGGTTTGTAGTTTGTAGTTTGTGGATTTGTGATGGTGGGGGACGGGAGAAGGAATATTAAATATTAATCCTGTTATTGACTCACGACAATTAAATTCTATTTTGACCATGTGTGTGACCTTCCATTTTTAATTATGGCGTGGGGGTCCGGGTGGTAATGCGTACTACTTGACTCTACTCGCACATTTTCAACACCTTTTCTGAAATTTTAAAATTAAATGACATTCAAAATTCTGAATTCCGAAACTGAAATCTTAAATGTTAACAATTCTTTTGCTAATATTATCATATCTTTCACAATGTTCACAGTTCACACTCCAATACAATGGGATTTGAAAATTAAGTATTCTTCAATATTCTGCAGTCTGCACATTGCCGTCTTTGCCGGGAGGGTAAAGTTGGCAGTCAGCAGTTGAACTGCTGTAAGCGTAAAGTTGGCAGTTGAAATTTTGTTTCTGGTACATGCACCCGGGCCAGGAGCTGGCCCGCCTGGCCCACCAAGGCTCCGGCCAAATGTCACACCGGAAGTGACCCGAACCAAGTTTTTTTACTTTAAATGCTCGGGCGGGGGGAATTTTTTGAAATATTTTGACGTGCACTCAATCTCTCAAATGCTGCAAAATTACGAAATTGCACAGAATACCCGGAAAAACCCGGGCACAGGCATCAGAGTCGGATGTTCTATTCACCACCCGGGCCAAGTCTAAACCTTGCAAATAAACTTAAAACATAGCAAAAAAGCTCATCCCTAATCCAAGCCCGGCAAAAACTTGAAAATGTAACAGAAAATACCCGCGCCCGGGTCAGTCGCTGCCATTAAGTTAAATTCATTAAACAAAGTACACGAGTTCATACTTGGCCCGGCTAGCAACGTCAAAATATTTCAAAAAATTCCCCCCGCCCTGGCATTTAAAGTAAAAAACCCGGTTCGGGTCATTTCCGGTGTGATATTTGGCCGGAGTCTTGGTGGGCCAGGCGGGCCAGCTCCTGGCCCGGGCGCCTGTACCAGAAACAAAATTTTAACTGCCAACTTTACGCTTACAGCAGTTCAACTGCTGACTGCCAACTTTACCCTCCCAAATTAAATGGAATCCTCAATTTTACAAATTAAATTTGTGAATTATTTAAATGAAATTAAATGAAAAGAATTTGTAAATTAATTTACAATAATAATTTACAATGTACCGCGTTGTAGAAATATGTTAAATTTTATGCCAATGATGAGACTTTGTATGGAGAATGAGGGGTCACTCATGAACAAAAGTTCACAATCACTGAAAAATATTAGAGACTCACTGGAAAATCACTAAAATTCCTAGAAATTATTTCTAGATTTTTCAGTAATACATAATACAAAAGGACTGAAAAGTCACTGAAAAATCTGTGAACCTTCCATTTGTTGACCACTTTGTGTGGTCTACAAATTAAAGAATATACAATGGAATTTCTCATAAATAATTATAGCAACTCACATACTTCTTTTGAGGCCTCTCATGGAAAATCATTCGAGCCCGGGAAGACATGTGAGAAATTTCACTGTAATTGAAACTTGTGCTACAATTTCAAAAATGTAAACGATGGGGCAATCAGAAAACGAACCTTCAGGAAAAACCCTTTTTCCATTTTTCAGTGACTAAAGATTAATTTTTCTATCTGCAAAAATTAATGCTTTTAATAATTTGAAATGCATAACTATTCAGTACTTTAACTGTTTATGATCAGTCTTATTCATTTAACGCATGAAATGATATTTTCTTACGTATATGGGTCATACAAGCACTTCAGTTGAATTAAAATCTTTGGCCAAAACAAAACATTTTTTTGAATTGTTTGGCCAAAAAAAAAAAAAGATTCACACAATCGAATTCTTTGGCCAAAAAGAAATATTTCCTTAAGTAATTTAGCATTAATTTAGCATGCGGTGGTATTTTAATTTTTTAATTATAAATGGCTAAATGGTAGGGATACGAGTGATAAATAGTTGGAAAGAAGTTCCCCTAGAAAATATTTTTATTGTACAAAAGTACATTTCCAATCCACTTCTGGTCAAGGGGAATAAATGTGATCTTTGGATGTACGTCCTCGTCACAAGCATCAACCCTCTCCGGTTTGAATTTTTTGAATATGTCCATTAACACTGGACACTTGACCCGAGTGATCTAATTATCTAATGAATGTCATTTGGTTGACACAGGATTTATATGTGTCAAGAAGGAATTGCCCGACTGGCCCCAATAAAATATTCCTACGACCCTAGGGATCGTCATGAAAGTTGCATGCACCTCACCAACTACTCAGTGGGAAAAAACTGTGACCTCTACATTCACAATCAGGACGAGCGGGCCTGTGAGGGTCACAAATGGTAAAGGTCAAATTTAAATTATTTTTTTCCTTTTTTTAAACCGCAGTTCTCGACGTTTCAGCCAAAAAAATGAGACAGTAAGAAAACAATGAGAAAAAGAAGCCTAAAAATATTTTCACTAACTTGTTTGCCCATGAAAAAAATGACGTGTAAATAGTAAATATGCCTTTACTTCATACTTGAAAATTTGTGTGTAGGACACTTCGGGCATTCTGGGAGTACTTGAAGGGCCAGGGAGTACGAACAAGGAAAATCATTCGGGAGATAAGGGACATGGTCATCAAGACGCTGATTGCAACTCTAACTCAAGGGGCCTCTGGAAGTTCCTTGACTGAGATGCACAATCGTTACAATTCCTACGAACTTCTTGGCTTCGACATAATTCTGGATGAAGATTACAAGCCTTGGCTCCTTGAGGTCAACGTCAGTTCCTCCTTGGCTTCTGAGACCAAGGTCGATGTGGCTGTCAAGAGTCGTCTCATCATGGAAACTTTGAATATTGTTGGCTACCATTTCCCACCAAATTTACCTCCATCCGCCCTTGTAATTAAAACATAAAGCTCTGCATTTTTAAGTTTAATTAATTAAATTAATTTTGATACCTGACACTTGTAATTTTAAAGGCGGTAATTTCAAAGCAATTGGAGCAACAAAATGCTAGTTCAAATGCGAATGGAATGTTGAATTTTGACGAAAGATTATACTCGACCCCCTTGACTTGTCAAGAGTTGACAAAGGAGTCAAGATTTCGAGCAAAATATTGTGTTGGGGCGGAGGTGAGTCTAACCATAAAAAATATCTCAGAAAAAGTATTTCTCTGACAGTCTGACGAGTTGATCTTTCAACTCTCAAGTTTTCAAGTAAAATTATTTTAAAGTGAGAGGAAAATTTGAAAACAGTATGGAGCAGAAATATTGGACAAGTTGACACGGGAGGATATTCGTCATTTGATAACGAGTGAAGATGAGTTGAGTCAATGTCATTACTTTACCCGAATTTTCCCCACGTCCCAGACCCGGGCATACCTCAAATATTTTGAGACACCCAGTCACTTCTACCACAACATGCTCTTGGCTAGCTGGGCGGAAAAATATAATGGCCAGGGACGGTCCTTTGGTCTTCAAAGACTTGGAGAATTGTGTGATCTCAAATTACATTTTCCTCCTGAGAGAGAAAGGGAAGACAGGTCACGAGGGTCCCTTAAAAGGAGTCAAGGTCAGGACAGGGAGCGGCTTCCCAGTGTATGAAATTGCTCATGAGTGGGCATTAATTATTATTAATGATTATTTCTGCGTATCATTGAGCTTGAGCATAGCCCTAAAATTACTGAACAACTGCAAACTGAACACCATGCTCAATGCTGATTTGCTGCTGAACGAATGGAAAATAATTAATTAATTTTGCAAATGATGGAGTGGATTTGTTGGTTTCACAGGGACTGTGACTCCAAAGGCAATGTTCGTCGGAGTAAGCCAACGTGCCAAATTCCAATGACTGGCCAATGTGCCCAGGACTACTGTTGTGTTTTCTATATTGACAAGAGTTACTTGTGGTGGGCCATCGAAGGAAATGATGGCTTGGACTCTCCCCCTTCTAAAGTAAAAATAAGAAAACGACCTCAAACGAGCACAACTTGAGTCTTGATCAATGAACATGTACACTCAAACTTTCAGTCTTTCAGTGATTTTAGTCTAGAATTGTTTGTCCAGCCACTAACCGCTAACAAAATAAGCCGCAAGTCATTGCATTGGGCGGGGAATACTCCCAAATTAAATTAGGGGAAAGGGGAATTTAAAATGAGCAATTAACTATTTGGTTAAGAATAAAATTCCCCCAGTTATTTCAATTGGTCCATATTTCATATTTCCACTGAATTATTTGGCCCATCATTAACAAGTCAACAACCTTCACAATCATTGCCCCTACCAAGTCCTCCTCCTCCTCGAATTGTATCTCCGATTCCCTGTGTGTTCATAATTTAATTTTTAAAATTCTGCCCTTTACTGTACGCATTAATTTTGCCCTCTAATGTCCAATGTTTGCAAATTGCAATGAATGTCAGAGCAATTTATATCATGGCAGCTTGGACCACTGACAAGTACGCCAAAATCACATGGTCTTGAAATGGAGAAAGTGCCATCTTTGAATTCCGAAACGTCTCTCTGCTCACAAATTGACATCCTGTCTCTTCAAGGTTCAAAGTTCAAATAACTCTAGGAAAAGAATTTTGGATAAAAATTTTATTTAAATTAAAATTAATAGAAACTATGAAATTAATTATATATTTTTTTAAAACTATTCTAATCTAAATCGCTAAAGGACCTTAACGATTTAGATGACAGTTTTGATTGTGTGCACATTCAGTGTTCAGTGAGATAGGAGTCAAGTGGAGCAGTTAAATTAGTTTGTACTTTTCACAGTTCAAGTTGACTTGTCACACTCGAAACAAAATTGAAATGTGCATTCGTTGCAAATTCATTTCAAGTGAGAATTATACGTGACAAACATTCCAACGTAGAGTGTCCAGTAGGCCAAATGTCACCTTTGAAATGGTCAAAGTCGGTCAATTAAATTTCCCCCCGGACGCAGGATACTTTGAAATGTGTGCACAGATGCCGTATTTATGCTTCGTCAGGGCTGAAATTTACTTATCCATTTTTGTAACGAAGCCAGCGAACATGTCGTGTAACCGCTGGCATGCTGGGGAAAATCTCGTATCTATTTGGCTCAATGTTTTCTTCCAATGTATTACAAGGGGGGAACATAGTGAAACAAAATAGATACGAGGTTTTGCCAGCAGGCCAGCGATACTGACTTAATACATATTTTTTAAAAAAACAGGTCGCTTCTTCCATGTCCCCAGGCACCAACATTTACCATTATTATTTATACCCCACTTGCTGCCTCAAGAAAATTATGGTTTGTCTTGTCGTTAAATGTTAAATAAAAAAAAATAGGCCAAGGGAAGGTTTAGGTCTCAATTTCAAAAAATAGAATGTGAAGGGGACATTCTAAATAGACCATTTCTATCGACAAGTCCTTGTATTTCGTCCTACAAATGAGTCACTATTGACATGGTTGAGACAGCCAAGATATTTAATTTAATCATACACTTGTACTTTGATCAAATAAGATACGATTAAATTGTTTAGTTTGGAATCCATTGGATTTTCACAATGAATGAAGATTCATCATATTACGAAACCATCAAAATTCCCAAGGACAACATAATGGGATATAGTGTCAATTTTTTTCATTAATTTTCATGCCAAACTACGTTGCACAATTTTTCAACCCTTTTGAAAATGGTCATCATATTTACCATTTTATTTTGTATTATTCATCATTTTCCAGTCACTTCTTGTCATCGACAGAAACCCTACGAGAGTCCAAATATGTTGAGACAGCAGTTTCAATAATGACTAAAGCAATGGTCGAAATGAGCAAAGTGAACTTCAAAAAAATCATTTGTTTGGGCTTAGGGCCCTTGAGTAAAATTGTTCGACTAAAACTCGATTCAGATTTTACTGTGGAAACCAGTCCTTCATATTTTCAATTTTCCTTCCTGACTCTATTGGCCAAAGAATTTAAATTACAACATGGAGACATAACGGTCATTGACCCAGCTTTTGAAGTTGATGACCTTAATTTCTTTTCTGGTATGGGCATTGTTGTAGAGGAATACAAACAGCAACAACCGATAATTGTCAACACTGTTTCACTTGTTTACGCACCTCATTTACTCTCAAACCACTTGGAAGGCTTTTTGGGGGCAAACACTATGGCCAATACGTTGGAAAATGTTATTTTGGTAACAACTCGGTTAACTAAAATAATTTCACGATGGAATGGAATATTGGACTCATCAGAGGACGAGGAGGAGGAGGAATTTTCTGGGGACCAGGCAAAGATGGACGGAATTGAAAAGGTCAGAGTTGAGCAGGGATCGGGTGAGTATCATCCGACCACCGAAACTAACTTACCTGTCATTCGAGGCCTGGTTTTAGACCCTACAACCACTCAAATTCCACTGCCTGTACCTGAGATGGGTCCAAAAAAATATCCCACTATTCTTGAGAGGGCATTTCGTGATTTTTCAATTCACCAATTTGGAACTATGGAAAAGATGCCTGGCTCTGGTCTACGTCCCCATAGCTCATAAGATCAATAACATGTTCATTTTTTCATAGGGATTTCGAGAAATGTTTTTATTGGCCCAAAATTATTACAAAGAAACTTGTAATAATTTGTTTCTTGAACTATTCTGTCATGACCCACTGATCGCGAGTAAGAGAATGTAACATGTGTATTTTATTTCTAACGAATTTGTGAAATGAAGGGAAAGAATAAATGATGAACTCGTGAGGTACAATTAAAATTATTAAAATCAAACTATTTTACTATTATTAATCTCTATACACTGAACAGTGAACAGGACAAGTCAAAAAGTTCAAACTGGATTCAACTATTGGTCTACTGAGGCTTTACTGAAGCTCACTTTGTGACTCACTCAATATTTAAAATTAATGTTCACATTAACAAGTTCCCGCAGGGGTGTCAACAACCTTGTCATTTCTTTTTTTAAAAAAAATAGATGTCAAAAATTCAGAATAATTAAAACATTACACAATTAAATGTAAAAATACAAAATGCAAAATAAAATACAAGATTTCTTAAAGTATTTAAATACAAAAGAATAGAAATGGAATTTTGAAATTTTGTTTAAATACCTTTTCCAAATTTTGTAGTTTTTCCACCCCTCCCTCCTCCTCGTATGACATTGACATTGGCTGTGATGTGGAGTTGAGCCAAGGGAGGAATCTTGAGTAAAGTCACTTTCATGGTCATAGTGGAGGCCAAGAGTTGAAAAACATGCTCTACTTTAAATCTCAACTTGATGGGGTCAACATTAAAATGAAGGGTCAAGTGGGTCAGTTGGGTCCACTGCATAATGGACGGTTGAGGGCGGTGGTGACTTTTTAATTTTAAGTCCAAGTGGGACTCTGGTTCTGTATTTGTAGTATCAGTACTTTTTTGCATAAATTTCAAGCATACACTCGGATCCAGCCCCGTCACGGCGGCGTCAAAGAGTGGCCAGTAAAACGGGTCAGACGGGTCGAATGTGAGGTCGAGTCTTTCTATTTTTGGATTAACGTCATCAGAAAACCACGATATAAAAATGGCGGCCATCTTAGAAAATTTAGCTCCTCCCATACCGTCAAACCTGACATGATCAAGTAGAAAATATCTAATAATTAATTTTAAAAATAATTTCATGCAACATCCCAAAATCTTATTGGCACCCAATTACGCAGAATTAAGTGGGCTTTCCAAATATGTGACATTCAATGTCCCATGACGATGGCAATTTCCTTTTCTCCTCAGACAAAGTCTACTTTTCGTGAAAATTTTCGAAATTTTTATAAAAGGTCAAGGGTGACCCCCTTCCAAATGTAACATCCCGGAAATCAATTTATCCTATATTGACGCACATTTAAAGAGCGTTCAGAAAATGGGTCACTCATGTCCGTATGAGAATGGCAACTTCCGGTCCTACTCAGAGAAAGTTGATATTTCATAAAATATTGATAGCTTTCCATTAAAAAGTCAAGGGTGAACCCATCTCAAATGCAAGATTCCAAAAACCTGTGTTGAACTTAATGGTCTTTCAAGAAATGTGACACCCTTTATCCTACTACGATGGCAACTTCCGATCAAGGTCAACCGAAGTTGACATTTCATGAAAATTATTCAGATTTTGAGAAAAAAGGTCAAGGCTGGCCCCTCCCAAGAATAAGCAATGCATTGCAATGCACTTTGTAGTGCCTGCAATGGATCTTCTGTCATAAAAAATAGCTGTCGACATT
>JAQIVZ010003890.1:0-12018 GCA_034700945.1 Arrhopalites spinosus
CCCAAATTGTTCCCCTTATTTTTACAATGGATGTCAGTAAAATCTATGGAAACAGGGCCCAAACTTATTACTTATTGAATAGTGCTCTTTATCCAACCATCTCGGCAATTATTAGTTTTATGCCCGCCATGGAACATTTTTTAGAACCGAGGAAATTGCAACAATTTATTCATTTATTTTCAAATTTTCATCACGAGTCACAAAGTAATCACATTTTTTTTATTGAATTTTAATTAAATTTATTTTTGAAAATAATTTTATGTATTAAAATCAAAATTGTATTCATTTTTTCTAAATATTAGAAAGATTTCGGCAATGTTTCCGAATTGAGAAGAAACATTGCCAAATATATTTCCATTCCTAAAAAATTCATGTTTTTTAAAAATTTAAAAATTAAAATAAAATTTTAAAATAGGAAACCAACAAGAGGCCAGTAAAGGATTGGAAAGAACATTAAAAATTTATGGAGTATTTATCAAAATTCAAACTTTCATGATGACTCTCAAATTCTACCGCCATCCCGAACAATTCCCTTACCTGTCCCACTATATTCCGGCATCACACCGAAAGTCATGGATCACGGGCCCCTTTGCCCTGATTGAAGGCTACCTGTACTATCATCGAGGGTCTCTAATACTTACTCAGTTTGTCCTCATGGCCGTTCAGCGAAAAACAATTAATTCCTCTTTATGTCATTTAAGGTACCACAGATTTTAAGTAAAAAATTTTTCTGCACTTAAGTTTAAATTTTAATTGCAATTAAAATATTAGAGAAAATCAAGGGGAAAAAAGCACAGGAGATCAAGTGAGACAACACAAAAAACTTTACGTCTTCAACACCGCATCGGATCAATTCTTCGGCCCCATTTTCTTCCCGACGGTCACGGCGACCATTTTTCTGATGATCATGTCATGCGCCTTTGCCACTGCCAAGACCCTGAGGGTCGTCCCTTTCCCTGGAAATGTTCAGTTTCCCCTCATTTTAATAGCCGTTTGTGCGATCGCCTATATTTTACAAGGCGGCGCGGCGGAAGTTCACCACAAGTCAGTTAAATTTTTAGAATTTCATGCGGACAATGGACAATGGCGAAGGACTTTGAGGTCACTGCAAGTCCTGAAGGCTCATATGGGCCCTTTTTATTTTATAACGAGGAAGGCATTTCTCATTTTTTGTTTTGTGGCCTTCAATCAAACGACGTCCCTTCTCCTCACTTTCCGTTGAATTTTAGTTAAATCCCGCCCCAAAATCGTCCAACTCCAAATGGTCTTCTTAATTTTCAAATTCCCGGGTAGATAACCCGCATCATGTATGAGACCAACGCCAATGTGGTGGCTCAGACGTTGGGACTTGGGGGTCAATGTAAGGGATGAAGATGACACTGACAATGGCGTCGATGCGATAGGGGGTGGTTGGGACATCAAAAGGAACGAATTTCACACCCTCCAGCCAGAAAGTGTCACCATCTGGATTTTGTAGTCCTAACCTACCTACACGTCCCATTCAATAAAATAATAATATCATTAACTTGACTCGATTACTACGGGGCGGAAAGTCAAGTGAAGTTTATAAAAATAATTAATTTTTTTCAAATATTTCAAACCCACATTAACTAATTGCCTTTTACACTGCACATTGCCACGTGACCTAACAATAATTGAAATATATTAACTGACTTTTACTCTAAAAATATTTATAAACAAAATAAATGAATGAAGATGTGTTAAATGGTCCGTGTAAATGGCAAGGAATTTTAAAATTCCGAGCCAAAATTAAAATATCAAGTCCAAAAATGAATTAGAAATAATATTTTTTTAATTATTATTACGAGTAAAAGTATTTTGTGTTTTGTATATTAAATTAATTGTGGCAATTCTTGGAATTGTTTACATTGACTAGATTTTTATTTCACTTTTGTCATCCATTATAAAATTTAGTTGTTATTCTATCACATGAATAAATTATTGTTGTACAAAAATGTTCCTCCAATTCATCCTCCCATCATTTTTTAATTGTCAATTAATTAGTTTAAGTTGAAGTTAACATTTTGTTCTGCTTCTTGTTTAACCAATTGCCGTCGTCTCTGTTCTTGGAACTCGCGATGATCTCGCATAATCCAGGAGTGATTTCGAACCCACCGTTGAACATCATTGAGGGTGACTGTTGGGGCATCAAAATGGATTTCAAAACGGGCAATTTTCTGCCAAGCCAAATCTTCAGGAGAGCCATAGATGGAGTCAAGGTGGATATTGGCCACTATGAATTGTTCTACAGTATGACGAATCCTTTTACTGAACACTAAAGTTCCTCCACTTTGCCCAAGAAGTGGTCGACCTCTACTGTTGATGCTGTGATGAGGCGTGTCCCGGTACTGATCCTGGGTCAATGCCCTCTCGTAATTTATTGGCCCGGAGGGTCCTGGAGCTGAAAAAATGTTTTGGTATTGAAAGGGTATGGATTCTATTAGCTTGTAGTTTTCGGGTTCTAAAATTATCATTACTTCATCCTCATTTTCTTGACCCATTTCTTCATCTCCATTTTGGCGCTCCTTTTTTTAACAATTAATTTATAGTTAAAAGTTCAATAATTAAAATCATTGTTAATTTATTATTTACCATTTTTTGGGAGAATTTTAGTTATTCAGGAATTTATTTTTTCAGGAGGAAGTTGAGAAGGAGGGAGTCGAGCGGAGGGTTCAAACGTCAAATGTATAATGGCGGGATTGTACATGTAATTCTAATAATGAAATGGCGGTAAATTTTGAAAAACGTTTATCTATAACAAATTAAAATAATTTCCTCGTTGTCTTAACAATAATTAAAATACATTTAATTACAAGCCAAATTCAAGTTGTGGTGACTAACGATAAGTTTGATTAAATGTAATTAAGTAGTTGAAATTAAATAAGTTTCATTTGACAGTAAACTTAAATTTAATGCCGTTCAGTCAAAATGACTTCATATTTCTTGGGTTCCAATGTATCTAAATTGTAGTGGGGTTCTGTGCTTAATTTAACGCCGGGTTGGGGTCGAGCGTCAAATTTTTGGAAAATGTTTGTGATGAACAAGAAGAGTGAAGTACGCGCCAAATTTTCTCCTAGAATACGGAAAATGGTGGATATTTTAAAAATAATTTTAAATTAAAATTAATTTATAATAACTAACCAATACAGACACGCCGGCCGGTAGAAAATTGAATCATTTTAGCAGCCTCATTGGGGAGAATTGACTTGCCATCTTTGGAGAGGAATCGAGATGGTCGAAATTCTTGTGGGTTGTCCCATGACTTTGGGTCGTGATGCATGTAGTACATATTTGGGAGTATCAGAGTTCCTTTTTCAATTTTGTAGTTTTGTAATTCTGTGTCGGCCATTGCTTGATGGAATACTCCATTTGGGAGGAAGGTCGAGTGGCGCTATTTTTAAATTGAAATACATTTTTTAAACAATAAAGATTACAGCTTATACTTTAATAGCAAAAAATGATTTAATTATGGGAAAGTTATTCGGCAAGGTTTCCCAAAATGAGGAAACATTGCCCAATGTTTCCGAAAAGTTTTATTTCGTACGATCAAGAATTAAAAGTTAATTTTAATTATTTTAACTGACTTACAAGAACTTCATGAATGAGGGCGTCAGTGAATGGCATGCTACAATAAATTAATAAAATATTTATTAATTAAAATCATTATTTTTAATATTCCCGCCTCACCTGGCTTTGTCACTCAATTCCGGTTTACGATTTCTCCCCACAACACGATCAATCTCTTCTTGTAATTTATGTTGAAGATCCAAATCCTTAATTAAGTACAAGACAGTCCAGTTAAGGGCTGTTGAGGTTGTGAAACTTCCCGCCAAAAATATGTCCATGATAGTGGCATTTAAATGTTTTTCTATAATCATAATTTATAATTATAACTGGAGTATTAATTTATTTTAAGAAAGTGGGAATTGCGACGAACCTCCATTTTCCCCGTAGAAACTTGAAGTAGTTTCAGACTTGTTCATTTGAGCCAAGTAGGAGTCAATGTAGTCACGTGGTTCCGAATTCTCCGAAAAAGTTTCACGATGTTCCTTAATTGGCTTTGAAATAAATGCTTTGTTACTGTCAAACATGTCCTTGATCCCATCCCAAGACACGATACTTGGAATTAATTTTGTAAGCCAGGGGAAAAAGAACAAAAGAGCGAATTTTGAACCCTCCACGTCTCTGTCAAAAAATTTTGCAAAATTTTAATTAAGCCAAAATTAGTTTTTAAAAATTAATTATTTAAATTACATTTTACTCTTCCCAACCAACTCAATTAATTTGGGATCATCGTAAGCCAATTTTTCAGAGGTTGTGATGGTCCAAAGGGAATTAACGACAGCCAAATTAAATTTTCGGTCTAAACTAATTGGCTTGCCAATTTCAAGAAAGTCCAAAAAGGTTCCAATTTCATTGGAAATTAAATTTTCCATTGTATTTTTACCTGGAGAGAAAAAGTTAATTTTAAATTGCAGTTAATTTGATTTAATTAATTTTGACTTACCAAATCCAAAGTCTCTCAAGTGTCTCAAAGTGAAGCTGGAAATAAAGACAGAGTTAATGTCAATTAAAAATGGTAATTTAAATGATGAATTGTTAGTTCTCAATTTTACCGTCTTTGCTCCTCCCATTCTACTCCTTGTGAGCCAACGACTCCTGAAAAAAATGAAACATTTTTTGGATAGTTTAAAGTTTTAAACTAATTGGAATTAAAATAATATTTTCAAAAATTGTTTGAGTTTAATTGAACCTTTAAAATCAGAAAAAAGTTTAAATAGTTCAATTTGAGGACGCCCGCTTAAAATTGGATTTTGAAAAGCTTCCTTCATCGTCCCTATATCATTGACAATTAGTAGCCTACAAATTCAATTATAATTAGGTAATTAATTCTTAATGAACAATTAAATAATTAAATTAAAATAATTAAAATGAACAAACTTTTCTTGGCCAAGTTGAACTTGAAATAATTTTCCATATTGCTCCGCCCATTTTGTGTAGGTCACATGGGGAAGTTGCCCAATTGACAAGAGTGATCCAAGAATTGGTAATCCTCTTGGCCCTAATTAAGTAATTTTTAATTTTTGGAAACAATCCGGGAATATTCCCGTACTCATATAGTAGTACAAATGGAAACATTCGGGGAATATTTCTCAAGACTTAAAAATTTAATTTGTGGGACTAACCCGGAGGAGATTTATCCTTGCCATTTTGTCTTCTCCATAAAAAGAAGGCAGCGGCAGCAAAGATGCAGAGCCAGATGAAGGGATGCATAATTTACAATATTTAATTGAAAAATTAAATAATATTTAATTTGTAAATACCTTTCCTATCGTCACAAGTTCAAACTCAACTGATAAAATTTAAATGTCCAGAAGGAAGGAAATTTCAGAGTCACATGAAAGAAAATAATCTTTTTTTTGTCCACTTGACTTGAAGCATTCAAACAATCTCCATTGAAATTTGCATGGCCTCGGATAGATAAGGAAAGCAAACACAAAAACCTTTTTTTTTATTTGTCCTCTCTCCATTTTATTACGACGCTATTGCCCATTACAAAAAATTGTGTGCAAAAAAATAAATTCTAAAATTAGCCACAATTAATTTAACGCTTCATTTTTATTCTCTATCTCCTTTATCTTTTATTAAATGCCATTCACATGACCAAAAAATTTTTTTGTCCATCTTACTCAATTTGAATGCTAAGTACAGAGGAATTCATAATGATAAATATTATGTAAAAATTAATTCCAAGTTTAATTAATTATTTTGGCGATAAAATTGCATCAAATTGAACTATTGACATTAACTTGAGTTGACATTTAATTGAGATTTTGCAATTACATGCAAATGATTTATTTTCTTGTTGACTTGTGATTTTTCCCTTCATTTCCTTATTTACAGTGAGGCCCATTGAGAGTTTTTAATTGAGGAATTTAATTATAATTTAAATGACTTGGTTGCGCCAAAAAATGAAAAAATTAACCATGTAAAATGACAATCAAATTAAAATTAGAAATGAAAACAAGAATGCTAAAATAATATTTGGACAAAATTAAAGTGAAGATGAATAAAAATTCCAATTTCAAATTTAATTTGTTTAATTAAAATTGATTAGTGTGAAATATATAATTGAAATATGGTTTATTCAACTTTTACTATTAGCATTATTCTTTTTTTTACCACCACCATTTTTGGGATTTTTCTTGCCACTGCCAGTCTTTTTGGTGCCGGAAGCGGAGGAACTGCTGTTACATTTATTTAGACAATTTGTATTCTTTTTCTGACACTTGTCCCCTTTGCAATTTTTCATTTGATTAGTGCAACGTTGAGTACAATCTGTATTATTGGCGCTCGTTCCTGGGGTCGAATTCGAATTTGATGTTTGAGATGAATCTTGCGCTTCGGTGACTGGTTCCATTTGTAGACCTAAACCCTCGTCCTCCTGACCGCTGATACGTCCCACCTACACAAGAGATTTAAATTATTTATTTAATTCAAATTAAATGTAAATTGTACTCACCTCAGAAGAGAGAATCAAGGTAAGGAGAAAAATTGAGCAAAATGCGAAATGGTTGGCCATCTTTAATTTAAATCTACAATTCTGTAGAGAGAGAGCGAGAAAATCAAATGATAAAATAAAATGTTGCTTCAAAATAAAATGTCTAGTGGTATTTATGGAGTTCCAAATAATTGACCAATTTATCTTAATTTTAGTATTTGGCCCAAGTTGTGTATCCATAAATAATCATGATTGTTAAAATTATTTTCATTTTGATTACTATAAAATTATGGACATGCAATTTGAAATCTTTTGAGTATTCTAAATATTTTAAATTGCCATTTAATTTCTTTTTTGAATCCTTTTTTTCCTGACGTGATCATGTTTGGCAAATTATTTTGTTTTTTTGCGTGGAGATAAATGTGAGACAAATTAAATGACTTGATGAATGACTTTTAATTTAATTGAAATTGAATTATATTTGACAATAATGTTATTTAAATTATTGTCAAAAATGTTTTGGAGTCTTGAAGTACGCAGTATTTTGAACTGGGAGTCACATTTAGGTAGAGAAAATTATTTTAATTGAGAAGTCCATTAAGTCAATGAAGATTTAACAAATTAATTTTTTATGTCTCTTTAATAATTTCACCAATTAAAATGACAGTCTGTTCATTTTTAATGGAGGCTGGACGTGATGTAAAAAAACTTATTTTATTGTCTTTGAAATTGTGTGCGCCATTTTTTTAAAAAAAATCGCAAAATTTAGTAGTATTTTATATCAGTAAAAACACAAGTGTTGAAAATAAATTATGAATTTGTCCAATAAATTATTTTAAAATTAATTTAAAATAAATTAAAATTTTAATCATCTTCATCACTAAAACTATCATTCGCAACTCCGTTGACTTTCATTTCATCTTCATCTTTTCTGGAGTCAATTGAATTTGAAACATTATCAAAATTGGCGGGTTTGTATCTGTAAGCCATGTAACTGAAAACGAGCATGTCCAAAAACATGAGACCAGCAAATAGGAAGAATTCTTTCCACTAAAAATTAAACCAAAATTAAATTAAATTATTTTACTTATTAATTTCAATATTCCCAGTTAAGTACTTACTTGTTGTTCAAAGAATTTTAATTCTGCAATAATAACCACAATTAAATTCCCAAATGCCACCGTCATTAACCATGCGGACTGCATCACTGCCTTCAAACTTGTTGGCGCCTTCAATTCAAAAGCATTTTCAAATGCGATTTCTCAATTTCAAAACATTAAATTACAAATTCAAAATTTAATGATGCATACCTGACTGTAAGAAAAGTCCATGATGGTGATGGAAAACATGATTTCACCCGCACTGAGAACTATATACTGTGGAATGAGCCACAACATGTGCATTGAATTTGGCGGGGTCAAAACATTAGTCGTAAATTTATAAACTCCCGCATTATTGACAATGGCCAAAACATAACTCCCGCCTAAATCCATGTCAATCTTCCCCAACAAAGTCTCAACTTCTCGTCCCTCCTCCGTTTGACTTGGCTCCAAAATATAAATATCATATTCATCCCCATCCACATCACTAGTGGGCGTAGACTGCCAATCCGGGTAGTCCTCGGAATTGCGGGTAAACTCAAATCTGTGGGTTTTTTTACCCACAAGCATGACGTCACGCTTTAAATTATTTTCTATGATTTCATTACTCGTTTCATTAAAAGGCGGGGAAACGAGCGGATCGTTCCAGAGTCCAGATTGAATAATTCTAATTAAATATTTAATTGTCAATTATTTTCATAAATTATAACCCAACAATTGGCAGCATTTAGTTTACCGAAAGTATGGTTTCCCATCTGTCGACTTTTCAATGAAATCTGTCACCTGAGGGTCGTTCTCTTCCCAATTAAGGGCAGTGGGCAGGGCGTAGTTGAAGTGAGTGCCATTGTATGTAATTAGGATAGTAGAAGCCTATTAAAATTGAATTAAAAATGGCGAACTAAAAATAATTAAATTTTGTCCTTACATTTTTGGCGATGGTAGTAAAGAGGAATTGTGATTGGTCAAAATTGTCGGTTTTGTCAATTGTGAGAGAGTAAGTGCCGTTTGGGAGGAGTCCACGAACGTAATTTTGATCTTTCAAGAGATGAAGATTTTCGTCATTTTGATTGGCTACTTCCCATTTTAATTTAACATTTAAATCCCATGGCGCCATATTTATCACTTGGAGATGTCCTTCATAGTCACCAATTTCAACGGGGTAGGTTTTCTAAAAATTTTAATTGGAGAGTAATGGAGAGTTAATTTAAATATTAATTTGACAATATAATTAATTCTTTACCTGTAATTCAAGTTCAACGACTCCAGAGATGATGAATGAAATTCCAGCAAAAATCCCGCCAACGGTGAGTCTTTGTAAGGGTTTTTTTAGTAGTCCGAATTTTCCTAGGAGGGGATAAACCCCTTGGTCGAATAAGGGGATGAAGAGGAGGATAAGGAGTGAACTTAATACCTATTTTAATTGTAATTAACATTTAATTTTAAATATTTTCAAACATTTCTCAAGGACCAGTTGCTTTACCTGCATTTGATCTGGCTTAATTACATAACTGCCAAGGTCCCCTTTCATTCGAGTGGCTTGGAGAGTCCAGCGAGAGCCCTTGAATATTTTGAAAATATTATTTTAAATGACTTCAGAGGTGCAGCTGATTGATTAATTAGTAATTAACTGAATTTTCCAAAATAAAGTCAATGAATTTAGCGAACTTACTTGCTGGTCGTACAATGTCCAGAAGAAAGGGAGCTAAAAGAGAAAAACTTTTTAAAAATTATAATTAAATTTTAATTACAATTAAATATTGAAAATTATTTGTACAGGCAAATAAAGGAAGAGGACGCCCAAAACAATTTTAATGTCTTGAATATCCCGCTTTTCATATTTTCCCTCTGCGTAGTCCATCCAATGCTCTTTTTCAGGCTCGTCTTTCTTCCGCTTCCATTTTTTGGAGAGGGCGTGCTAAATAATGCCAATATTTTAGTTAAATTAAATTACAATTTAATTATTTTAATTATTTACGCCAATCGTCTTGAGTACACTCCAAACGACATTCCCTTCTGGCTTGCGCATTGTGTACCAAGGACGACCAATTAGAATGATGACTGTAAAGTGTAAAATTGACCACCAAATTTAAAAAATGAAATCATTTAATATTTAAATTAAATAGCGCCACTTTTAAAGGATTTGCCTTACCCAATGACGCCACCATAAGACCAGCGGGGACACCAAACGCCAATGGGAAGCAGCTGTCTAAAATGCAAATCAAATAAAATGGCGGGTAACTTAAATACTTAATTAAAAATTACCTTCATTGCCAAAACACTGAATGTCTTCACGGAGAATGGGAGTCAAAATGGTGGAGATGAGACTTCCACAATTAATTGAAAAATAAAAAATGGAGAAAAATGACGCCAATTTATCTTCCTGTTCCGGCATTTTAAATTGATCCCCACCAAAAGAAGACACACAAGGTTTAATCCCACCCGTTCCAATTGAAATTAACATCATTCCAATTAAACTGAATGGTCTATTTAAATTACAAAAAATGGCACCAAAATTAAATTCCAATTCTAAATTATAGTCTCTCATAAAATTGATCATACAGTTGGGGTATATGCAGAGGCTCAGCGGCGGCAAGAGAAAGAAGAATTTGACCAGCGGCGTAGACAATCGACAGGTAAAATATTGTTCTGTTAAAATTAATTAAATTCTGATTAATTAAAAAAAATTAATTAAGTTAACAAACCGAAATTTGCCGAGAAGAGAATCCGCAATCATGGAGCCAAAAAGGGGAGTAAAATAAGAGCACATGATGAAAGTGTGATAAATCACTGTAGCCGTGTCCTCGGATTGTTTCAGTTCTTCAGTTAAATAAATAATTAAAATGGCTCTCATCCCATAGTACGAAAACCGCTCACAAAATTCATTGACGAGAATGAAGAAAACTAAAAAAAAAATATATTAATTTTAATTTTAGATTTTTATTAATAATTGAGGTGTAATTTTAAAAAATTGTGTTTCAATTATCAAAATAATTTTACCATGATAGGGATACTTTAATTTCTGTAAAAATTTAATTAAACAATAATTTTTAAACTAAGGAATTTTCATTAACTTAATTAAATTATTTAGAATTTAATAATTAATAACCTTCCCGCTCTTCTTCTCCATATCCCCATCAGTTTCATTTTCATTGAGATTAATCTCAGAAAGCTTCCCTTCATCCTCCTTGGCCATAGTACCGTAACTATTGACGGTTAAATACGAATTAATTAAATGTTGATTAATTTTAAATTTAATGTGATTTAAAGTAAACTAGATTAAAATGTTTTACGTATAAATCTGTGGTTAATTTGAACAAACTCTAGTCCCTAACCAACCTGGAGGGAGTGACCTATTAAATGATGAGATTTTTATGACTGAATGTTAATCAAAATTTTAATCATAAATCATTTGTATAATTATCCATTGTCAAATTTAAATTAGTCCATGTTAAAATTTCCACTGAATTATTTTTTTTGTTTAATTTGGTTGACGTCAGGCCAGGCTTATCAAATTCACAAAAGTTTTGATTGTGTTTTGTATTGTCCTATAAATTCTCTGTAAAAAAAATATTTAATCACAAATTGTTTTGAACTCACTACAATAGTCAAGCATGTTAAATGCCAATTAAATATTTTGGGTGAAGAGTGATAACAGAAATTAAATGGGGATTTTTGTACACTCAACTACTCCCCACCGGGGTTTTCCATTAAACATTCCTTGGATAATATTTTGAAGGGTCTCAAGTAGGAAAGCTCCTAAAATTTAACTCACCGTCCCATATTCTGATCTGTATGACGTGTCACGTGGTCAGGGTCTCATAATCTGAGGAGATTTTGGTCAATTTCCAAGTTAAAGGCGGGCATGATAAAAATTGGAAAATGAGAAAGAGATGCAGGTGACATGGGACTCTAGGCAAAGATTGTATAGGTATTATATACCATGTACAGTTTTTGATTACGATTAGTAATGTATACATAAGTAAACAATAAATTTTTAACAAAGTAAAGAGAGAATAAGATCCCCTTGATTGTTGACTGTCCTTTATTTAAATTATTGTCCAGATTTTTAATTTCATTTTAAATGTAAAGTTTGTGACTACTATTTTTATTTAAATTCAAAACATTTAAGTGGCCTTAATTAATTAAATTAGTCGACATTTAAAATTACATAATTAAATTATGGAAATTATGATGATTTCCATTCAACTTATTTAGAACCATCAACCCCTACCAGGATGAGGCCTGAATTCTTTATTGTCAAACTGACAAAAGTTTGATTATTTAAATAATCAATGATAAATTTTTCATCATTAAAGGTGGAATTAGAGTTCACGTAGTTTCACAAACTTACATGAAAATGTCATTTTCATGTTCATGTAAAAAAATTCATGTAAA
>JAQIVZ010003891.1:0-12005 GCA_034700945.1 Arrhopalites spinosus
ATGTACATATGGTGGTTAAGGTAAAGCAAGTATATCCACGATCGAAATCTTATCGTGGTTATATTTTGACGGTAATGCCTCTTTCATAATTTTTTCTTCCAATCTCCGACTTGCAAATCCATCTCTAGACGCAGAAAACATTCCCAAATTCTCTGCCGCCATGATCCGCATAGAAATATCCAGCGCTGTAGTCGTCCCACCAAACCTCCCATCTAAAATGTCCCATAAAACCCTCCAAAATTTTTCTTGTACCTTGCGGGAGAGTTTTACAGAGTTTGATAGAAAGTAAATAAAAGTGTCTGGCCAATACAAAGTCGTTTTATCATTCCCATTTTTTAGTAGCCAAGTCAAAACGTGATCTTGAGATTTTTGTGTGATCTCCAATCTCATGCCGAGAGTTGCCACAACGCGCATGACATTAGTAATGACACCGACATCGACAATACCATTTAAAGTGGTGTCATTGTAGGGCGGGAAATAAACTTGAATCACTCCATCATCCCCAACGTTGGTCACCATTTGAATGGTGGCATGTCGGGCTTGAAAATGGGAAATAGAATTTGTGGACAATAGAGCAGAGAGGGCGACACTCGTCACGTCCACATCATTAGGTGCAATGCTCTGGTCGACAAAACAATTGTACACAAATTGTCCGGGTGATCCCTGATTTGACCTGAGGAAATTAATGAGGACTTTTGGGATTTTGGGTGAAAGGTCAGGAATGTCGTGAATGAGATCTAAAATGAGGGCAGATGAGTAGACTTCGGTGGGGACCAAAATTCGATCGTCCATTGTTGTGGAATTGCTTATTTCAAGTTGGTAGCCCACTGTCGGGCTACATTTTCGTTCGAGGTAACGAAGAGCTCGTTGTAAGGGAGTTTGATTTGGTTGGTGAAAAAATTCGGCTAATTCCATCTTCCATGACTGCATCGAGAACATACCAGTAATCAATCAACACAAATTATTATAAATTGGTTTTTATAATTAATTTTAATTTTTAATTATTTTTCTACCTTTAAAATGGTTCATGTACCTTGTCTTTGTCATCCGGAGTTTGTTTTTGTTGAGTGAGAGAATGAGGCACTTGGACGGCTATTGCGTTGAGCTCTATGAAGATTGGGGCAAGGGACACAAGAAAAAGGAGGGGCATGTGACAAATATTTTTCATTGTGGTTGGAGTATTAACCAAAATTGGCGCGAGTTAAATTATTTAATTGTACATTCACAATTTCCATGAATGTGCTGCAATTTTTAACTCAGAACTGCTTTCTGAAACTGATAATTTAACGGATGCGCTTGCTTCAATGATTTTATATGCCGTTAATAATGACGTTACTAATTAATGTTGTGACCAAGTTGAAGTAGCATCGAGGTGGTCGTTGAACTCTTCATTGAATATGAAAATGGGCATAACAATTTATCATATGAGTCATGATTATGGATTTAGGGTGGATCGACAATGACAATAAAAACCATGTGCCTACATTTAACTTTATTAAGAGTTAAATCAACTTTCTCCTCCTTCACATCCCATTTTCCTGCCATTTATAAGTACAAAAATGGCCCATTTTCCGAATATTTTGTCTCGACATTGACCATTGGATAAATTAATTAAATTGCCGAAATTATTATTGAAAGCTAATTTACACAATTAGTCTCTGTCTTCCCAATTTAATTTAATTTTCCATTTGTTACAAGTTTTGAAAGATAATAATTAATATTTATAATGTGGCGGAGGCGGGTAAATTAATAATTTCATTTAAAATTTGCTCATAAACAAGGATACCTCTGAGAAAAGTATTTTCATTGAGAAATTCATTATGATCATGCAACAACGTGGGCGTGTTATTCATTGGTGAGAAACCAAAGGCGGGAATCCCCACATCTCTCAAATATCTTATGTCCGTCGCCCCTGGATGAATCACGGGCGCCAATTCAAATTGACTAAAAATATTCAACATTAATTAAAAATAATTAAAATGTATTCAATTTTAAATTTTACTTTTCAACTGCAACACGTTTCATAATTTGCCACCAAATGTTGTCATCCGTGAGGGGAGTTTTTGCAACAATGTCGTTTTTATGTAAAAATTTGTACGTGACATTTGATCCTGCTTCTGCTGTCACCTTGTCAATGAGAGTTTGAACGTAGGTCAAATTCCAGTAGGGTGTGATGCGCAGGTCAAACGATACTGTCAATTGTGAGGGCACTACATTGACCTGGGTTCCTCCCTGTGTCAAAATATAAAGGTCAAATTTTATATTGTTTAATTGTATGATTACTTACTTTCATGATGGTTAAATTGATACTAGTGACGGCGCCAAGTTCCAAATGGTTGTCCTCCATTCTTTTCTTTTCTCTGGCGCGTAAATCCATAAATGAATTTATCAGTTTTTGAATTTTTTCGGCTGCTGTATTATTATGAAATATTGACCCATGACCCGCTTTACCCGTGGCGGTAAATTCCAAGTCTGAAATTATTTAAGGTTTTTTTAAATGAATGAAAGTTTGAAAAATATTTTAAATTTTACGCCAAGCAGCTCGTTCAGCCCATCCCACCGTAAATTTACTGTCCGGTCTTGCCCGGGCTTCGTCTAGGCCGAATCCAATGTTTAAATTTTGAAATTCTTTTGATTTTACGAACCATTTCATTCCTTTACTCCCGCCGGTTTCTTCGTCTGAAAATATAAATTAATTTTAATGATTTAAATTAATTTTAATTAGTCAGATTTGTAACCTGGCACAAAAGAAATGTAGACAGTGCGCAGAGGAGTCATGCCGCGAGTTTTGAAATTTCTAATGGCTTCCAAATATTGAACGCCAACTGATTTCATGTCCTGTCAACAAATTTATTAAAATAAAAAAATCAGCATGTGCATTGGTCTTAAGGTCAGTTAGTCAAAGGTCAAAATAATTTCTTATTCATTTTAAACTTTTCAAAGCTTAAATTGTATTCGCGCCACCTGAGTACCCCGTCCCCAAATATTCCCGTTTTCATCCTTTTCTGCTGCAAAAGGATCATGAGTCCATTTATCCTTGAAAAAATCAATTAATTCAAATTTTCCGCCTCTTGTGTGTTGACACGTGACTTACAATGTCCACTGGGACGACGTCCATGTGAGAATTCAATAAAATTGACTTTAAACTTTCATTCCGTCCGCGCCATGTTAACCAAATGACAAACTCATCCGCCTTGTTTCCATTTTGAAGCACGTTGTACTCCAATCCTATTTCTCGAGCTTGGGATTGAATCCAAGAGATGGAACTGTCTTTACAAATTAATTAAAAATTAATTTGACAATTAAAACAAGGATGTCAATAAAAAAATGTTTTTTTTACTGTAGTCCGGATTGGGATGAACAGCTTTACATTTTAAATAATTTCGAAAACGAGTCACAGATGGCTCCTCATGTTCAATCAATTCATTGGAATTCAAGTGAGAATTGCTTTGGGTGAAATAAGAATAGCAGAGGAGGGAAGTGACTGAGGCGACACTCAAGTAAATTAAAGTTTGCATTTTATTGGTGGGGAACTATTGAAAATATTTTAAAATTAAGGACAAGCCACATGTGCGGGAATAAATTGGACTGGGGGATACAACGTAGATAGATAAAACTGGAATAGAAAAATGGAGATAAGAAAGATGATAATGTCACATTCGTCTTCACAAAAATGAGACGGGGTAGCCAAACCAGTTTTGGTGACTCAGCTACTTTGAACATGCAAGCAAATTGCCGTTCCAAAGTTTCTTGGAAAATTTCCCCCCTCCAGCAAATTTTAAATAAATGTTCGAGTCTACATTTACATTTTCTTTCATATTGCCTCTATACCGGCACAAACGAAAATCAAATAATGTTTTAAGTGTGGCAGATTTGTCACAATTTCTTGCAAATGCTGAGTAAATAAAAAATCCTGACATTAGTACTAAGGTCAGGGTCAGTATTTGAGAGGAAAGTCATTTAAACTAATTATTTTATCTCCAATATTATGCCTATTGTAGGTCGTCTACCCAAATCAAGGCTACGGCGCAAATTTTTTAAACGGGAGACAAAACCAAATTAAAATTGGGTGAAAGCATTTAAATAAACATTTAATCTTCGTCTCCTCCATTTCCATCTTAATAATTGACATTTATAATTTAATTTCAAATTAAATAAACTGAAATTAACATTGCAGAATTTATTGACTCGAACATTTATGATCAAATTATAATGGTTTAAATTAATTTAAATTGGCCATGGTCCTGCCTGACAGGAAATTAATTGGCGTTTAAAGCGCGGCGTAAACTGGAAATGAGGGGAAAAGGCTGTCCGTGACAATTACCAGAAAAATCGTCAGTATCAATCGACCAAAACATGGCCCCGCCCAGACCATTATCTTGAATGTACTTTGCCTAAAAAATTTAAATTTAGTCTAATTTTTCCAAATCAATTGACCTCTGACATCTCACCTTAATTTCAAGGCTTTGAGGGTCATCATAACCAATCCAGTTGGGTCCATTGTAGGCATACGGTGAACTCACTGACCCTTCCAGACGGACAATATTCCATCCTTCTCCTGGAACAACGCTACAAATCTGTACAACATAAAGGTCAAATTGGATGAATAAAAAACTAAACTAAACATGGAGGTCAAAGGTGACTTACATGACTATAAGCCCAAGTACCAGAAACTTGTAAAATGGGTCCAGGTGAAATTCCTTGGTAGGCAATGTCATAAATCTCATGATTATTTTCGTCAGCCAAATTCCACCCATGGCCATAAGTCCCAACGGCGATATTCAATTTTGAAGCGGGTGCGCCAAGATTGACTAATAAAGTCATAGAGTTGTTCTGTAAGAGGTCAAAGGTTATTTTTTAAATTCTTTTAAATATTACCTATTTGTAATAAATACACTTACGATATTTAGTGGAGTTGTGTAGTGAAGACCGTCCTCTTGATGAGCCCACAAGGGGGCGTGGTGATGGACAAATGCTTCAGCGGATGGGCCGTGGTAGTCAAAGGTCATGACATTAATGAAGTCACAGTGTCTACAAAAAAAATTAATTAATTTTTGCATACAATTAAAAATCTCAAACTTTTACTTGGCCATATTTCCAATATTGTACGCCCTCTGGGTCATGAAAATGTAATTTAATAGTCAAGTTATTATTTGTATCAGTTTAATTAAAATTAGCTAAATGTATCAGTTATTAAGTCATTTACTTACTTGGATAAGACTTTCATCAGCTCCAATCGCGGCAGTCAGCACAAGTCCAAGTTTGTTGAATTCTGTTCTCAATTCTGAGAGTAGTAGGTCAAAGTTCTCCTGATCAAATAATTTCAAACATTTTTATGGCGGCTAATTTTAAAAGTTAATCTTATCGTTAGTTAATCTAACTCTGTCCTCAGGCTTCCCTCCCCTCTCGCCAGGGTACTCCCAGTCAAAATCTTTAAATGGAGAGGAATCATTCTTTATCATGAAGAAAAATTTTTTTAAAATAAAATGGCAGGATTTTTGTACCTAAACCGTCAAATCCTTGTGCCTGGAGGAAGGGAATGATGCTTTCAATAAAAGTCCGCCGATTCGCTGGTGTGGACACCATCTAAAAAAAGTGCAAAAAATAGTAGCCAATTTTTGCATGTGCTAAATTACTAAAATAAACGTACAGCAGAATAAATCTCCGAACCCTCATTCCATCCACCAATGGCAAGAAGCGTGACTAAATCCGAGTTTTGTTTCTTAAGTCCCGTGAATCTTTTCATGGCGCCTAAAATTTGAAATTAATTACCGAAAAAGTAAATATAATTTAAAAAGCGCGTACCTTTGCCAAAGTCTTCCTCGAGGTCATTGTAAGGGTCAAGGACTTTAAGGGTGTTGTCAGTATTGAGGCCAACAAAACTGTAGACAACGTGGGTACATAAATTTGGGTCAATTGACTCCACGTCAAATGCTCCTGCCCCAAATCGATAGGCTGCCCAACTTGCAAAATAACACACAATCCTCTTTTGACCTAAACGTATTTAATTATTATTATTAAACTAGTGCTGCAATTAAATTATCGTTTTTTAACCGACTTTACTATTTTACTTAAAATTACCTTGTGCTTGTGAAATATTTGCAAATGTGTAAATAACTAATAGAATACATAATGTAGTTTTAGCCCCCATCGTTTTCTTCCAAAATAATTAACAGTGAACTTTTCAAATTAAATACTGACACAATTGTAATAAATGATAGTTAATTTTGTAAGTTTTTTATGCACAAAAAATTATGCTTTAGAATTTCGCTTATCTTACATTCAACAGATTAAAGAGTTTATTACAATCAATCATCATTACATTGCAAATCCTATCAATCATGTCAGTTAACTAATTGAGATTTTCACCTGGTGCAGAATTTAACAAAATTTGTAACTAGAAATGGACATTTAATTTATCATTCAAAAGAATGCAAAATTATTAGTTTATTAGACAAATTTTGAGCTGGCCATCGGCGTATCCACTTGAAGAGGAAAGAGGAAGTGGAGAGGGGGGGGGGGGGGGTTGCTAAAATTTTCAAATATGGGATAAAATGGACACGAAGAGGGATGAGCTGGGCGTTCAGTAACGGTCACAAAATATAAACAAAATGTCCATTTTCATTTACAATTCTAAAACAGTTAACGTAACAAATGGAACTATTTGTACACTAAAGTAAAACTTTACTAATAATTAATGAACACGTGCTAGCATGGTCCAAAAAACCACTTGAAAATTATTTATAATTACAGTACAATGTAAAATTATTCCATCATCAAATTTTGAGTAATTTTCACAAGTGACAGAAAATTCTCTGGCTCTTTCAAATGGCGTCCTTTGGTCACATCACAATCATTTTAATATCTCTATCTTTCTGCTTAAGCGACCCAAAACTTTCCAGGTCACTAAAGGTCACCCATGAATTCAATGGAATTATTGAAAATTTCAAAAATTCTTTCATTGTTCTCCATGGTCTCCATCCCGAACTGGCACTCCAATTTGGAAACTTGATACAAAAATTGGGCTTACCAATTGTCACGTGTTTGAATTTAAAATGTTCAAATTCGACTCTATTAAATAGACTGCAATTGTCACAATTCAGTGAAAATTTCAAAACTCATTTAATAATTTCAGAAAATGAAAACGGAGTTTCAAACTTGATGTTGTTCATAAAAATAATGTTTAGGCAATTTAACAGCAAACGAAAATCAGTGTTTAATATATTTCACGATTATTTAATTTCCATTTCCATTAAAAATGATACCAAAACATTCACCACTAAAGTGGTGCCATCTTCCAGTTTTTGTGTTGCTCCGGTTCATCTTCTCAAAATTGAAATGGAAAACAATTCGAGGATTATTAAATTATCAAAATTTTACTGGGTTCATTTCTACACCATCCAAGGCAAGCCTAAAGTCAAATTAGTTAAATTGAAATTAGACAAAATGGAAGAAAAAAATTTAAATATTAAAAACGTAATTAAAAATATTCGTCCAAAATTATTTTTGGGCCGAATAGCAATGCAATTTAGGGAGAGAGGCCATTCATGGACTCTAAAATATTTTAATAATAAAGTAAGTGCGCGGGAAATATTAAATTTGAAACAATATATCATACCACACTGGAAATTTTACTCTGATTCCATGACCCACCTCAACATTTCTCATTATGTTCAATTCGAATCGATCACCCATTTTCAGACCAAGTATGGTAAAGATTGTGGTAAAATTCAAGTAAATTGTGTTTATTGTGCCACTCGACTTGGTTACCAAATGTATGTGGACATGGCTAAAATTGACGATCAAATTTACAACATTATTTACCTTTCTGGGCAAGCCCATCAAATTCCATTGTGGTCCATTTTCGCTCCATTTTCTCTTCAAATGTGGCTCCTCCTCCTCTCCATTATTTTCATGATGGTCCTCTACTATTTCATCGGGTCCATTACGGAGGAGTCAAATGTGGGCACCATTTTACTTTTAATTTTCCCGCCATTTATTTTTCAATATCAGATTCCGCGGGAAATTGAAGAATCACGTGGTTGGGGCTCATTGTGGCTGGTGTGGTTATTTTTCACATTTTTAATGGCTCAATTTTATTTGTGTACATTGACGAGTACTCAATTGGTCCCTTCTATTGATGAGAGTCCTCTGTCGTTAGTGAATTTAACTAGGGAGTTTAAATTTGTTTACGATGTGGAAGATCCATCCAATCACATGCATCATTTTCAGACCATGTTTGGGTATTCAAAATATACAGAGAAGATGGGCATTGAGAAGGATCCGTTGTATTTAATTACTAATCATTGGGCCAATAGTTCTACCAAGGAAAAAAATATGGCGCGATTAGTTAAATGGAGGGATATTAAAGTCATTAAATTTCGAGTCATTTTAAAGTCATTGAAAAGTTGGTCCATTTTACAATTAAAAGTTTGGACTAATTGTCTCATGATGGGTTTTACAATGCCAAACATTGATTTGCAAATGAGGGCGTACATGCGCTTTGTGAGTTCGGGAATTGGGGACTATTGGGCCAAATTTGAGCTTTTGTTGAGGTGGCAAGAGTACATTAAACAATATGAATTGCCGTGGGATCTGAATTCATTGAATGGATTTCAACAAGAAATTTTGGATGAGGTTGAGAGGAACAAATTGCGATTGTTTGACAATTCCATCAATTTATCTGCCTTCATTATTTATGGCCTCGGGGTGGGCGGAGCTTTTATCGTTTTATTGGCTCATGTCATTTTTAATGTTGGGCATCAAATTAATTGTAAATTAATTTTAATTAGAGAAGTACAATTTTTTAGACATTTTTGTCTGCAATATTTATTTATTAAAATTTATCAATGGAAATTATTATGGGCCAACATGAAAATGTATAAAAAATGATTAAATTTAAATGCAATGTTATTATTGTATTGTCCTCAATGTTGTCAAATAAATTTGGTGGTAAATTATGAAAATAATTGTCTTGTCGAGTGAATAATTAAATGAAGGCAATTTAATTGTCACCTTGTGGCAAAGTAATTTGTATTGAATCATGAGCGTTTCATTTTAAAAGTGAAAAAAATAAATTTTTGGTTGACGTGATGAGAAAACAGTCTTAAATTAATCTCAAGTATTTTATTTAAGAAGGGACAATAATGATTAAAACTAACTTTAAAAAAATCATGCCTCCTAATTCCAAAAATTGGAATTTGAATCAAAATAATTTGTGAGTAGTGTTCAAAAATGTGTGGAGCTTGCTAGAAATAAAAATAGTTTTCAAAATAGAAGGGGGGGGGGGATTTCATAATAAAAATAAATACGTTTTGATCATTTAATGTGAGTTTGAGTGCATCATGGACTGTCCACGACCAAGTATAATTCAAATTAAATGTAGAATTCGCTACCCCTCATGCACATTTAGCTTGGCGAATCATTTGATGTTAACCTCAATTCATTTGCTCTGACAAGAATTCCTGAGCAAAGCAAAAATAATGGTGCCAATTTCATTTCTGTCAACATTCTCCTCCATAATTTGATAACAATTCCAACACACAAGTCCCTTCTTTTCTAATGCCCACTCCAGAATTCACATCCCACCACTGACACTGACCACGCCAAATTTTTTGCTCCTTTTGGAATTTAACCAAGTTTAAAATTCACAAAAATCAAAAGGAAAATGAAGGGCCTATCAGTCATCCTCTTGTTTTTTAAAGTCTGTCTACTTTGTCAGAATTTTTCAGGGGTTCAAGGGGACTGTACAGGAAGGCTTGAGAGTACTTGCCCTTGTCCTGAAGGTGAGTACTTGTCCTCGTTTTTTTTAGGAATTAAAATTAATTTTACAAATCATTACTACTTTCAGACTCTCCCGCCGGGATTTATCATCATGACAGTGGCTCTGTTGTAGAAAATATTTGTTCCCCCAATTTCAACAATGGCTCTTGGTCCATCAAGGCAGGGACGATGATCACTTTGGAGGCATTTTTTAAACCCAGTAAAAATCTCAAATTATTTTTTAAATTCAGAAATTGGCGGGTGCAATTTAAATTGACCATCATTTTTTGAAAAGGTGAATGGATAGAGGCCATGAGTGTCTCTGTCGCAACCACCGTCTGTGGATTTCCCTACTCTTTGGCCACCATTGAGGACATTTGTGACAAGAATGACTGGCAAAATGCCCAACAATGCCCTTGTCCACTGGCCCCTCATCGAATTTTCAATCACAAAATCAACATCAAAGTCCCCGTTTTCGTCCCATGGGTGAGCTTGAATAATGAAAAGTGGGAATATTAAATTTTAAATAATTTCAAAACTCCCTCCAATAATTTTTTTAAAATATTTTTTTCTAGGAGGCTCTAAATATGACTGTCACCGGGACAAGGTTAGTGACTCCTTCTCCCACTTCGTCGTTGAAATCAGAGCCCATGTTTTGTTTAAGCCTCATCGGTGTGGAGATTACAAGCCCATGGTGACATTCTCAAATGGAATTTAAAATGACGCGGGAAAATTTCCAATTTGGATCGATATTTGATCAAATTATGGTAATTATTTTTTTATTCGTAGCCAATTCATTTTTATTTAAAAAATAATTAAAAGTTGTAAAAATATTTCTAAAAGTAAGACTAATAGTTTACCATTTTATTGTACACTGAATTTAAATAAATGTTTGTTATATAAATTTTGAATAAATATTTTTTTTGACTCATAGAAAATGAAACTGATTATTTTAATTATATTAAATATTAAGGTACATAAAACGGTAGCTTAATTCCGAGGAAGTTATTTTGAGTCCTTGAGTGACTCACCGCGCTGTATCAACAGTTGAGTTGGTTTGTCCAATTCTACATAGACGGCTTCAGTGATCACACCCATCTCTTTCAAAGAAAGAATAAACTCCGAGAAAGCCAATCCAAACGTATGCATGGTTCGAATATTTTCCCGCGACTCCCGTTCGTAAGCATGTAAACAGGAATTGATCGTTCGATTTAATTTTTCCGTCTTCAAGTCGAGATTCTCTAATTTCAATTCCATCAAGGAGCCATTTGGACGATCCCTTGATTCCCTCTTCACACTGAAAATAGCATTCTTCAGACTTGACAAGTCAGCGAGGGCCATATTCAACAATTCCCCTACACAAGAATTATTATTGGGCTCGCCAATCCGAACTGTTAAAGGGGCATTGACAACTCCTTTCGTTGGAATCCTTGGTACCGAGTTGGGGCGGCCATTACCAGAATTCACATTTTTTGGGTTGACTGAACTGGCGCCTTCTCGTGCCTGTAAATTCAAATACAAAAAAAATAGATTAAAAATATTTAAATTTTCTTATAAATTCAGTGGACTTTCCCATTAATTTTAATTTAGAAATTCTAACCATGTTCATCCCTCGAGTTTCTCAAACTCAAAGGACAGAATTACTTAATAATTAAATTAATAATTATTTAAAAAAATAATAAAATTAATTTTTGCCAAGGGATTCTTTGGAGCCTTTTCCATGGTTTTTATTTCTCCTTCCGTCGCTACTTGGTTCAACTTTTCCGAGGCCAGCCTTTGTTTTTTTTTGACTTCGAGCCTCCATTTTTGTACGTGACGTAGACAATTATTTACAATTCTCGTTCTTTCTCCTTTGAAATTATTTTGGCTACGGACTCAATCTTGAAAATTTTGAATGAAGACCCTTGGCCCTGTACTTCTTGTAAAAGTAGGGCTGGGGTGAGTCCCAAAAATAAAAATAAATTGTACAATAAAAAAGCATTAAAATGCATGGGTCCATTTGGAAGAGACAATGGACGGGATTAAAAATATTTAAATTATAAATTCACTGGACTTCCCCATTAACTTTCACCGTGTTCCTCCGCTCAGTTTCTCAAAGGACAGAATATTTTTTTTGGGTCTCCGTTTTTAATTTTTTTGGGCCTTTGTAAGATAATTTTACATGACATATATCGTCGGCCTAGGTCGCTAAAGTCGTATCTCACAGGCTCCTCCCCTTGTAAAAATGACACATATCCAGCGCC
>JAQIVZ010003892.1:0-11998 GCA_034700945.1 Arrhopalites spinosus
TCAAACTTTTTAACCTAAAATCTTTTCGAATTACTTTTATTTAGGAAGGCGTTGACTGAAAACGAAAACTAGTTGGAGTTGCCGTTTTGTGCCTCACTTTGTTTTATTTGCTGTGATTATAAATTAATTTGCTGTGATTTTCTATAAATTTGATGTGATTTAATTTGCTGTGACTTTGTCATTTTTTGCTGTGATTTCCTATTATTTTGCTGGGACGAATTTGCTGTGATTTCCTATTTTTTTGCTGTGACAATATATTTTCCCCATAAAAATTTTAATCTTCTTGTCACGTGTCACCTTTCATAATTCTAACCGCTCTTCTTTTATTCTTGCAACGCCATCAAAAAAAAGCAAGTCAACAAGACTCTTGTCCCCACAAATCTTTGAAAATAAATTAAATTATAGCTATGAATGCAATTTGTGCATAAATTAGATTAATTAAACTCCAGCAATCAATTTTAATTATAAAGTTGAGGAATATTCACAATTTTATCGTATTTAAATTGAGTATAAATACTCCCCACTCATCCAGCATTTTCAACTAGTCTTGACTTTAATTTTAATTACGAAAGTCTTAATTAATTAAAATAATTAGACGCCTAGAGTTCAGTAAAACGAGCCACCTCATACTTTATGGCAGTTTTTAGTCTAAGACGATTCAAGAAATTTAAAGAACAAATTTTGTGGACTTCCCCTCAATTAATTTTTCTTGACAAGCCGAAAAATGAAGAAAAACCGGGAAAAGAGATAAATATATTTCATCGTACACTCACAGATCCCCGACTTTATGAGCAAGATGAATTAAGGACTAGTTTTACATTGGGATATGGACCTATTCGTCTAGAACCACTCATTTATCAAGACATAGGGCCCATCCTTGAAGAAATTAAGTCTACATCAACTACAAATTGTGTCCAGGTCACTCAAGAGAATTTCTTTGACTGTTTTGTCAGAAGAAAAGACCCAGGTCAACAAGAAGCAACTTTGGAACAAGAGGTCATGCCCCCCAAAAGTAACCCACTCTCAGAGTCTCTCGTATCAATAAAATCTCCTGAATTCGAGTCACTTGACAATTTCATGACCCCAAAGGAGGAAATGAATTTAAGTGGCAATGATTTTGACTCAATTTCAAACGATTCATTTGTTCCTACCGAAGAACCTTCGCAGGAAACCAAATCAACAGACTGCCGTCCCATGTCAAGAGAGTCAGGGTCATGGGGTCAAAACACAAAAAATAGTTTTAAACAAAACACAGAAAAATACCATCATGGTGGTGGTAATTTTAAAAGGCCCCGGCGTACATTGTCTTATGTAAGATCATGTCATGTCTCTAGTCAGAGTGACCGAGATGGCAGCACAAGGTGGGACTCATCTCGTTCGGAGTATCGGGGGCCACGCAGGTCATGGTCGTGGGAAGGAAGAGGACATGGGAGACAAGGAGTTGATCAACACAGAAGGAGTAGATGGGGCCAGTGGCCTAATGAAGGAAAATAAAAGAAACTGCCTTAATTGTTTTCAACTTACTCGTCACCTCAATTAAATGTGGAGTCAACTGTAAAAGGAGGAACATTTATTTATTAATCTAATATTAAGTATAATTAAACAAATTTATATTTTATTTAAGACTCTATGATTTGTATTACAAAGCATTTGTACTCTAGTGTTATGTAGCGACTAATAAAAACATTTCCAAAATCACGTGATCCAACCCGACATTTAATGGACAGTGATGACTCTTGGACTCAATCGAGGTGGCGGGATGTAATTAGTACAGGTAGGAAAATCTGTCCCTGGTTTTGGCATTTCATGCAAATCTCCCACCTAAATTACAACATGACCCTGCATTCTCAAAATATAATTAATTAAAATATTTTGCTTACCTGCACCACCAAATTCATTCCTTCTTCCTGTTCACCAAAAGAATTAAGAATTAGTCCATTTAAGTTAATTTGATAATTTAAATATGAGTAAAACCGCGTGAAAGTTGACGTGACAATGGAAAAACCACAGCCCAGGATTATTGGCCCGAAATCTCAAAATTGTGTAACCCCCATCTGGCACTGTTACCGTATCCTTTATTGCTGCCCTCTCTCGTCTCCTCTCAATCAATCCCTGCGTATTTGTCATACCAACTTTAAATCGACCGCCAATATTTATAATTTTAAATTCATTACGTCCTCATCCCGCTTTTGAACGATGGACGCTTTCGTCTTGTTCCCCAGTCGTTCCATCCCTGTGACATGAAATGAGTAACCGTGAAGGTGAAAAGGGTGGGTTGTGTCAAAGGCGCCTCTATTTAAAATTTAGCTGAATAACATGACATCAATTAATTCCATAAATCAAAAAACTACCTGTCCACTAAAATCAATTCGACAATCGAACTGACACGAACAGTGAGCCAATGAGAGCATCGACAATGGCGGCGAGTACATTCACCAGTAGAATTTTCGTCACACTTGTTCACTCTGTCAATTTCCTCTGGTTGAGCCAGAGGAGGGGCGTGGGGCATGACGTAAGTGATGTGGTTGAGTTGTGGTGGAAATTCGACAATGTCTTCTACATCCAAATCTTTTATTGTTGCATTGGCCATTTCGATGCTCTCGAGCGATTCGTCGAATCCATGTGACTTTTTTATTGGATTAAAATCGTACGAAATGTAAAATTTGTGGTCTGCCTCCCCCCGTAGAATTTCCGGATCGTCGTCTTTGCTACAATTGAGTTCTGCCACAGTAATGAATTTATTGGGAATTCCCGGAGCTATGTTGACAGGATTTAATTGCTATTTTAAAAATTCAAAAAAGTTTTAATTCCCGCCCATATTAAAATTAATTAAAATACTAACCAATCCATGGCTTTGTGGTCCCGCCTCCTCCCATGATTTGATCAAATTTGAGGGCATGGTTCCAGATGGCACTGAATCATAATTGAGAACAGCTAATTGAAACGCTCCATTGCGGTCTTGGGCGCAGTCAAGAAGCCCGCGAATTTTAATCCAATAAGAACCCGGGAACTGATTCCCTCTTAAAATAAAATCCCATCTTTCTCCCGCGTTAATCACTGCAAATTAAATCAAAATTAGTGCCAATATGTATTTTTTTAATTATTTCTCAGTACCAAGAGAGTCTACGATGATAGGCTCAAGGTCACTGCCATCGGAGGCAATGACCTCAATTGAATGATTTTCAATGGACAATTCTAAAGGACACTCCCCCACGCCGTTGCTGATGGCGCGAATTCTATAAGAAGAATTTGCACTAATCCGAATTTCGTGAATTGGAACAAATGGACCTCCATTCTAAAATCCCAATTTTAATTAAAAAATTAATTTGAAAATAACTAATTACTAGTAAAAAAATTACTTCAAAATATTTTGGCGGGAAGCCTTTGCCATTAATCAAAATATTTGTAGGGAAGTCTCTCTCATTGATGTGTTGATTCCGAATGAAACGCGTCAAAGCCGACAGGGGGGCCACCCAGTCCCAAATAATGATCTCATGTTCAGGCAAGTCAAAATCATATAATTTGACATAAGTATCCTCTGGTGGTCGGACTATGAGAGCGCCAAATATTCCATCGGCTCTCTGCAACCCCTCGTGAGAATGCCAGTAATGCGTCCCGTGATTGGGTGCCTCGAATTCGTATCTATTTTTTCAAACATATAATTTTGGCGCCAAATCGCCGGAAATTTCACCACAGGACAAAAATGTGTCCCATTTACTATGGACATTTGATTACCTAAAAGTGGCGCCAGGATGAATTGGACATTGAGTCAAAGAGCTCACTCCATCCATCCAGGGTGTCCCTAAATTAGCAGTTTAATTGTAATTGAAAATAATTAAAATGTTTCAAAAAAGATATGCACCCAATTGGTGAATTCCATGCCAATGAATAGAGCTTGCTTGACCAATCAAATGATTCGTAACGTCCACAATGATCGTGTCTCCCTGACAAACCTAAATTAAAAGTCGCAATTAATCATTTAACCACAATTAAATTTAAAAAAATATTTACTCTAATAGCAGGGCCTGGAAGAATCCCATTGACAACAGCCACGTCCCTCTGTACACCATCCAAAGGGATGCAAGAAGGGAGAGTACAATGGCGGGAATTTTGTGGACATTTTTGACAAAATTTTGACAAAACAAAGTTAAAACTTAAAGTAAAATTATAACCACAAGTTAATCTTGTTGTGACATCACTAGAACACTTCCGGTTCCAATGACATGGATGCCGGTCAATTTTTTCTACTGTGGTCAAATGACTTTGTTCAGTTTTTAATTCTGTAAAAATATTTAATTGGAATTAAATCACAAATTAAAAAATGATTGAAATCTCACCTTTATTTTGAGATTCCTTCCATAAATTCATCCAAAGGAGAAAAATGAGGAGGCCAATTAAACTCAAGGCCATTAAAATAATTAATAACAAACTGTAGAATTTCATTTTGTGAAAATTATTTGCACATCTTCGCTACACTGTTCAACATTTATAGTTGACTTTTAACATTTAAAAAAGTTGTAGAAAATTAGGCTGAATTTCGAAAAAAATTGATCTTGAAAAAGTCAAGAGACTTTTATGGTCCATTGTGGAGTCAGTGTTGACTGGAGTGTGTAAATATGAGCAAAAAAATTTTCTTTTCATTAGAATTGCAAAAATGGATCAAAAGAACCTTTAGAATATTTTTTTGCATGTTGTGGAATATTTTATTTATTTATTTGTAGACATGAGCCGAGGGCTGTATGGCTGACATACTGACATAAATTTTACTGCCATTTTTTTGTTTATTTCAAACTCCCTCAAATAAAATTTTGACTCATTGCCAAAAACATGAGCCAATATGCTATACGTGCACAATTTAACTAATGCAAAAATTCATGAAATTAATTTTAACAATAATTAGCATTCAAATCGTGACCGACCTTAAAGTTTCTTCATTTAAAGCAAGGTGAAAATTGACGCCGCTCCGTAAAATGTGGACTGGCCAAAGGGTACAAGTTTTTGCTTTGAACTCTCGGGGCACGGGTTCGAGTCCATTCAGCTGGATCAATGATGATTAAAATTTACCGTTTACTAGTTTGAGTTAAACCATGAAATCTTCATTTATTTCTGAGATCTAGCCTTAATTTTTCAAAAATTACTTGTAGAATTTATTCATTTCCCACATTTTAAATTATAAATGTCAATTAAATTCCTTACTAGGATGATAACAGTTTATTTGAATATTTTCTTTTGCCTTAATTATATTTAGTTTTTTTTTACAAAATAAAATATGCCTTTTAAGTATTATATTTCATCCAAAAATTGTCTTCTGAAAAAATTGAGAATGAAATGCTTGATAATATTAGGCTTAAAATTGACTCAACTTTAATAGAAATTCTGTATAATATAAGCATAGCTTGTATATAACTGATCATTATCTAAGGGCTTTAATATAAGTACAGAATTTATTTTTGACTATAAAAAAAAAGTTAAATAAAAGTTTCCAAACAATTAAATCTTAGAAAAAGTCTGATAGGCAATCTATATTTGACAATTTCTAAGTGGGGGGGAAATTTCATTGCACTCAAATATTCCGGACACAGGACACACACAAAGTCTCACAAAGATTTTGTCTATTCAGAAATTCTCATTTTTTCAACACAAGTAAGTTGAATATTTTAATTTTTTTGATTTTTTCTCTAATTGCGTGGAAAGTCCACCATTGTACATTAACTCTGTAAATGGTTTCGGTATTGATAGTCATCAACATTTTAAAAAATCGTTTCTAAAATCTTTGACAGAATATTTTATTTGAAATTTTAATTTGTCTCTAAATTTTTTTAAAAAAAATATGCTAATGGCAGTGTCACCTAGAATAATTTTTAAAAGTTGAAGATAACTTCACTATAAATCACTATAAATGTATATAAAATTATATTTATACTTTAAGAAAAATAATTACGAGGAATACTCTTGTTTTACCCCTATGAATATGTATAGGTACTTGGATGAGAGGCAATCTGTGCAGCATTCCATACAAAAAATGGACCTTGAATCAAACTCCAAACGTCAAAGGCTGACCGTAAATACGCAAATTATTAACTATTTGAACAAATATTAAAATGATTTGTCATCTTATTGTAAAATTTATTCCAATTTTTTGCTTCTTTTTTTACGCAGGATGACTCATCATCATCATCTGGAGAGATTTCTTCCTCAGATGCAAAACACGTGTTGGGTAAAAGTACAAGAATTAATGGATACATGGACCGGGTCAAAATGCAATGAACCGGAATATTCCAAGTTTTTTTCCCAAGTAAAATCTTAATTCATAATAATTATATTAATTTTATACTAATTGTAATTAAATTTCCCTCCAGCTCTCCCAAATAATGATGGGCTATGAAAAAGACGACAAAAATGGAGACCATTGTCAAATAGCCAAACCAAACGAGTTGATCCTGGAGGAAAAAATAAATGTAACATTGAGCAAACCATTCGAAATTGTGCATTTGCGACAAGAGGGACAAGAAACGGGATCAACCTGAGCAAAAACTGCAAAATATTGTCACCACGACAAGCACAAACAGAGAGTTAAATAACGAATTGAAACAAGAGGAAGAGGAGACTTGAAGCCAAAAGAATTATTATTGACAAAGTCATGGCTAATCATTTGGTAATTATCTACAATTAAAATTATTATAAAAATAAGATATATAACACTCACAATTTTTTTAATTATTTCATTTTTGCAGACTGTCAAAATAATATTCCACCATTTGTCAGTTTCCGACTTGATAAATTGCAGTCTTGTCAACACAACCTGGCACAACAGTGCTCGCCTTGTTTTACGTCGAGACAAAAAATGTTTTGCCATCCTCCAAAAAAACTGTCGTCAACTAAAGTCCTTTAAATTGTTAATTGAAGGAAGTAGACTCCCGTGCAATGGAATCACAAGTAATTTTTTAAAATAATTTTTATTTAATAATCAATCAACCCTTTTTAATTCCTTTTTTATTATTTTATTTTAGTTAATTATTACTGCCACACTTGTCGAAGTAACGGAAGTGACCCGCCCAACTTAAATTCATCCCTTATTTTGGACCCCACCAAAATAACAATAAAATATTGTAAAATATTATCATGGACAATTAATCCCCATTGCCCAATATTTCATTTGATTCGTTCAATCTTCACCCACCATTCAGCCAACTTGGAAGAATTAACCTTAAACCAAATAAGGGCAAAAAATAGTCAAGAAATACGAGGCTTAAATGGAATGCTGTCAATCCCCCCAAATCCCCTGAACTCAATCTACCTCCACCAATTACAATCAATTCTGAATTACTCCCCAAATTAAAACAACTCTCTTTATGTGATGGTTCATATAGTTTAGTGAGTGTCATCAGTGACATAATTGGGAGTGCCCCCAATTTGGAAGAAATAATTGGCCAAGTCAGTCTCGATTTTGTCCCTTCCTTGTTGTTAAGTAAGAAGGCCCACTTTGTCCAAAATTATTATTTTTATGATCCTCCACTAGACCAAATTGAATCAGCTCTACAATTTTCAAGGGAGCCCTTAAAAATAGAAGTGATGACTGTATTCTCAAAAATTGTAATTTTTAATTCATTGGACACAATTTCTCAAATACTTTGTAATTTATATCAAAATTGTTCCAACACTCTCAAATTTTTGACCTTGAACCAGTTTCACCAATTATGGCAGACAGCAGAATACCAATTTTACCCAAAGTGACAAAAATTCATTTACATTTAAATTCAAAAATTGATCCCATTTTTTTAGCTGGGATTAATTTCGCTATAAAATTACGAAATTTGTCAAGCATGATAGTAGACAGAATATACTTTACCCAAAGTTCTGAGCTAATTGTAGATGTATTTAATTTACGGTGGCAATGGCCAAATACCCGTTCATTTGATTGTAGTTCACTCACTCAACTCAAATTGGAGTTGCAACCATTTACATGAAATCATGATGAGGATAATCGTCTTGTTGAGAGGAGAATAATTGAGATTTTTCAACAAACTTTTAGTCACGTGACTCATCTGCATCTCCATTGTCCTACAAACTTGCCCCCATTTTGAATAAATTGTGGACCCATTCCACTCAATTGGAAACTCTTGTCATGACCGGGATTGCGAACAGTGATGTTTGGGACAATTTTGACCCGAATTTTACTGGAATTTCCCTGGAAAATTGTAATTTAATGAGAGAGACGGGCAATTACGATAATTATCAACAATTTCAATTGGAGCCTTCCATTCGTAATTTGACGCGTATGTTAAAGTTAAATTAAAATTAAATAAAATATTTAATTTGATAACTATTATTTTATTATTTACAGGATTAAAATTATTGAGACTCCAAATTCATCATCGACACATGAACTGTGAACATGAGGACACAAATGACATTTTTTGACCCAGGTCACGTGTAAATGTGGATTTGAGAGAATGAAAGGATTAAAAGTTGAAATTAGTCGTGAATCCTGTCAGTGTCGTATCAAGGATATAACTAAGACGTGTTGTAAGTTTACAATTTATTTAATTTATTATTATAATTAAAATTTATTTGGTTTTTTTTAATTTTAGATCTCAATCTAGACTGTCTGAAACCCTACGTTCAATTTTTGCCATACTGTGGTTCCATTTGTCCCACCGGATGGGATTTGATTTAGATGGAGAATTTAATTTACTTTAATAGGGCTATTTAGCAGCCATTTTTTACAATTACAATTAAAATTCACTCAACCCGTCCTCCAGTGACTTAAAAAAAAGAAAAACTACAAAATTTATTTAATGTACAATAAATAAAACAATTTAAATATTTTGTAGCCGACAATTTTACATGAAATAATTATTGTCACTCTCCCCTGCTGGAAACGGGACATGACAGAAAAGGATTTTTGGAAATTATTTATTATATTATCTAAATTTATTTAATTGTCAATATTCTTTCAAAGAAACTGTTTTATCAAAAACATTCCTTGTTATTGACCTTACCATTTGTTTTATAATTTTAATTATAATTTAGGCAATGACATTCAGTCGGTACTATTCTCATATGAACTTTCTCTACATTTTATTTTTAATTTGAATTTTATTTTATTTTGTAAATTTGCACTGATGAATTGTGTGGCGATTGACTTTGTGCAAAAATTCTTTGAACTTTTTTGAAGTGGGGAATAAAAATCTAATCGTAATAGTTCAGAAAACTTTTTTGTTGTCAAATTTTATTCTTTTCATTTAAAATTTAATCAAAATTAAATTAATCCCGCTCCTATATTTTACTGAATAAAATTTTTTATTTTGTCACTCGCTCATCACATTTCAATTATAATCGTACTACCATTAATTTTTAGTTGTCGTTTAAAATGACTATTTTCCTGACCCTACTTTTGCTTTGTATCTTTAAAGTGACCTCATCGCAAATAAATGACGAACCATGGGGGTCAGCGATTGAGAAAATAAATTAAAGGTTCATTTTTGAAGTTTTTAGGTTACGTAAAAAAACTAGAGCACTAGAAACTAGAAAAAAACACCGTCTCGATGGTGTACACTGTTCAGCTGTAAGATTTTTGTAACTTTAATTATAATTAGTTAAACTGGTTAGAATGTAACATCGTGCTGTCACTCGTAATGTAAAGTGAGGGTGAGAATGCACAAAATATCACCCTGTTACTTCTTCCAAAACTTAATTTTAATTGGGAAGTAATTGCAAGTATATTGTACTGCAATAAAGGCTGCAATTTGTACCTACAAGGGCGAATCAGAAGAAAGAAAAGAGCACGTAATCTGCCATTTCTCTCCTTGGATTTTCCTTGCTCGGTGGAGAATTCAAAAATTACATTAGAAAAAAAATATTGGAATTTGGAATACGTACTCGGCCACTCTTAGACAAATCTTTTCCTTTAAAATACCTTTCACTTTAACTAATTATGGTTAAAGTTACAAAAAACTTAAAGCTACCCAGTGTACATGAACGAGGGGGTGATTTTGTGATCTATTTTTTGGTGTATGCAACATAAAAACTTCAAAAATCAAGTTCTTATTTTCCTACTTGTCACATCAGAACACATAATATGTAGGTGTAGGTACGTTGATGAGAGTCAATTTGTGTCACAAATTTTGTGTAGAATCCCATACAAATTATGGATCTTGAATCAAATTCCAAACGTCCAAGGCCTACCGTAACTATGCAAATTATTAACTATTTGAACAAATATTAAAATGATCTGTCATCTTATTGTAAAATTTATTCCAATTTTTGTGTTCCTTTTTTACGCAGGATGACTCATCATCATCATCTGGACAGATTTCTTCCTCAGATGCGAAGCACGTGTTGGGCAAAGTACAAGAATTAATGGAAACATGGACTGGGTCAAAATGCAATGAACCCGAACATTCCAAGTTTTTTTCTCAAGTAAAATCTTAATTCATAATAATTATCTTAATTTCATACTAATTGTAATTAAATTTCCCTCCAGCTTTCCCAAATAATGATGGGCTATGAAAAAGACAAAAGAGGAGACTATCGTCAAATAGCAAAAGCAAAGGAGTTGACATTGACAGAAAAAATAAATCAAACATTGAGCAAATTACCATTCAAAATTGACAGGCCACAACTGGACACCGAATGGATTCAACTAAAATTACAAAATAATTTCACCACCGCAAGTACAAGTAATGAGCTAAATATTATAAATAAAGAATTGAGACAAGAGGAAGAGAGGAGACTTGAAGCCAAAAGAATTATTATTCAAAAAGTCATGGCCAACCATTTGGTAATTATATCCACAATTAAAATAATTATAAAATAAGACATATACTACCATAGCCCCTATATTAATTAGTATTTACACACTATATGATAATACTCACCGTTTTTTTAATTATTTTATTTTTGCAGACTGTCAAAATAATATTCAACCATTTGTCAGTTTCCGACTTGATAAATTGCAGTCTTGTCAACACAACCTGGCACAAAAATGCCCGCCTTGTTCTACATCGAGACAAAAAATGTTTTGCAATCCTCCAAAACAATTGTCGTCAACTAAAGTCCTTTAAATTGTTAATTGAAGAAAGCAGACTCCCGTGCAATGGAATCACAAGTAAGTTTTTTGTAAAAAAATTCTCTTTCTCTTACAATAAATTAAACGCCTTATAATTTAAGATTATTTTTGTTCTTTATTCTAGTTAAATATAACTGCCACACTTGTCGAAGTAATGGAAGTCAACCGCCCAACTCAAATGCATCCCTTATTTTGGACCCCTCCAAAATAACAATAAAATATTTGAGAATATTATTATGGACAATTAATCCCCATTGCCCAATATTTCATTTAATTCGTTCAATCTTCACCCACCACTCCGCCAACTTGGAAGAAATAACACTAAAAGAAATAATAACCGAAAATGTTGGACCATTACCAATGTTAAACCGAAGCGAACCGTTACCTGGCTTAAATGAGATGTTGTCAATCCCCCGAAATCCCCTGAATCTCAATCCACCTCCACCAATAACAATTAATTCTAATTTACTCCCCAAATTAAAACAACTCTCTTTACCCGAACACGAGTCAAATACTTTAGTGAAGGTCATCAGTGACATAATTAGCAGTGGTCGTAATTTGAAAAAAATAATTGGTCCAGTCTACCCCAATATTGTCCCTTGCTTGGTGTTAAATAAAAAGGCCCACACTATCCAAAAATTTTGTTTACGTCCATCAATTTGGGCAAGGGATCAAATTCAATCGTCTGTTCAACTTTTTAAGGCACCCTTAAAAATAGAACGGATGACTGTGAGTTCAGGCACTTTATATTGTCCTCCTTACCTGTCAACTTTTTTTCGATTTCTTTGTTTTTTATATAAGAGTTGTTCCAACACTCTCACATTTTTGGAGTTGACCCACGCCGACTTTATTATGATGGCAAGTGTAGATGTAGCAATGCCAATTTTACCAAAAGTGGAAAAAATTAATTTACACTTAACTTCAAAA
>JAQIVZ010003893.1:0-11995 GCA_034700945.1 Arrhopalites spinosus
CCCCCATTTTTACTCTGGAAATCTCCCAATCGTCAAAAAAGTCGAACTGTGTGAATCTGAAATTGTGACGGAATTTTGGTAATTATTTTTAATGGAGAATCATTTACGGTGAGAAATTCGTGTTTAAAATGAAAATAAATTGATTCAATTCCAGCATGGCACAGTTGATGGATCTCTGTCCCAATTTTACTCAATTGGAGATTAATTGTGAAAATGACAATCCGTTTTCTGACATGTAGGCTCGAGTATTTATAATGTGGCCACAATTAACAGAGTTGAAGCTTAATGATGTTGAGATTTCACCCGATCAAGAATTTTCCATGGATTCTGTCCTGACGGGAATGGAGGAAGAGACTTGTGGAAGACTGAGGTCATTGAACTCTGAAGAGAGGAAGAAGAATTGGGAAGAATTGGTCACTGGTCCCTCCCTGAGGGATTTAAAGGGTATGCCCACTTCAAATTTTATTCTGTAATTTAATATTCAAGTTTTTGTCTTCATTTTTCATTTAATTGTTGGCAGGATTGAAGAGATTAACAATTAAACTTTCTGAAGAGTCGAAATTGCCATTTTCAAAAGTGAGTGGAATTTATGCCTTCAAAATGATGCCCAATCTCACAGTCACCCTCATTGCAAAAAGTTTAGAAATCGGTAATATTTTAATCACAAACTCGTCAAACAAAAATAATAAATAAAAAACTAACTAACTAACTCTAGTTTTGAATTAAATTGTCTTTGGTTTTAATAGGGATCAAGACTTTGATGGAGGAGCTTGGATCATTTGTCAACATTCAGCATTAATTAATTACCTCCATTTTCCCAATTTTTGCAACATTTTAAATCTCTTTTATCTTTATTTAAAATTTAATGATGGTGTCAATTAATTTTTACTTGCTCTCATTCCTATTTGTAATACAATTTAATATTTTTTGCAGACTATTTTGCCATTTATTAATCATTTTATTCATTTTGAGTTTGACTGACGGGGAAAAATTTGATTCCATTTTTGTGCTTTTCTCAAGGATTTTGTTGTCCAATTAAACGCTACAAGTTTTAATTAAGATTTAATTTAATAATAATTTATTATGAACTTGGAAAATTGCCTAAAAAATTGACCTTTCATTTACAATTTTGTGTGTGAAAAATTTACAAGCGCCTCTTTTGGTCTTGTTTTTTTTATTATATTTTTCATGTATTAATTTTAATTATAATAAAAAAACAATTTATTTTCAACTTTTTTATGAATAAAAAATATGATTTTCAAAATTAAATGAAAATGATTTCAATTTGGCACTCAACCTCATTTCTAAATTATTTTTCTATTAATTATCACCGCATTAAAATAAATTCAACTTTTGCATTTGAATATTGAGACCGCCATTTAAAATATAAATTAAAATATTTAATTTCACGAATGGCGTAGAATGAAGACAACAGTAAAAATAGCAGACAAAAAAGAGAGAAAAGGGTCAAAAATATTAAGAAAGAGGACAAAGGTCAAGTACATTGACACAAAAATGAGACATAAATTCACGAGATTGAGCGTATCTTCAAAACGATTGAGAATGACCTCCACGTCCTTTTTCATGTAGGGCAATGACCCTCCAAATCGACCCAGAGCCCAATTTACGTTATCCAAAATTTCGTCTGGTACGAAGACCGTCATCTGCAATTTAAAATTAATTAATTAAATTAAAATATTATTTATTACACAATAATTTTTATAATTTAAATTAATACTTTTTCGAAATTAATTCCTCAATTTTTAATCTCTTTATTTTCCTCTTATGAAGTGGAAGAGAGAAGAGGCCAGCCGGAAGAAGATTTTTGTGCAGAATTAAATTTTGCATGTGCCAAAATGAAACAATTAAATTTGGCAAGGACTCAACAAATGGCATGTGTTTTAAATTCCATGTCAAGGCTACAAAAAAATATTTTGTCGGCTTAAATTCTTCAGCAGCCGGTTAAATTTACTTGAATTAATTCACTAAATTAATTTTACTTAACTTTTTTGCAACTTTTTTTTACTGTAATTTTACACACAACTTTAGTTTTATTTTACAAAATAAATATAAAGGTAACAATAAATATATTTTTTTATAATTAAATTAAATTGAATTTAATAATAATTAATTTTCATTTAAAGAACAATTAAATGTCATGGATGTGGCCAGACAGTCTCGTGGAAAATTTGGTGACAACGCTGGAAGAATTGAGACACTCAACTCATGACGTGGAGAAGGATCTTCTCAAACTCAGAAAAATAATTGAGAGGACCCTTGACCTCCTTGACCTCGTCTTAATTTTGTTGTCCATCGTCTTGGCCTCCATTTTCTGTTATCCTTTATTTGGCCCCTTGTTCTCTTTAGTGATTGGCGGACTTGTCACAATTATTTTTGTTCATCAAATTAAAATTGAAAGTCCAACTCCAAATTCTACGTCTCCCTTGCATTATTTTTAATTACAATTAAATGAACATTTTTTAAAATTAATTAGTTTTATTGTCATTATTGCTTTATTTTCTTTAATTTGCAAAATAATATTTTTAATTTTTTTGCAAAGTCATTGTACTCAATAATAAAAAATATGTCGACGTCGATGTAGAAATTGATAAAATAATAAAATGAGTTTAATTAACTTTTAACCAGGAAATAGATAATTAATAATTAAGCCCAAAACAATGGGCAGTGCAGTGTGTAATACGCCCATCTTTTTTTTAAACAAAAATCTTCATTTTTGCAATTAAAATGTCATTAGAGTTAAACTAAACCGTAAATAAATAAATAAAAAAAATAAAATACTTGAACTTGTCAAAATGAAACTTTGTTGCTTTTTTAATTGTGTTGATTGTAAACAAAATAAATCAAGATTAAAAAATTGGAGAGGGGGGCGGCTTCAGAATTTTTAATCTGATTTGACCAATCAGACAAAAGAAATAATGAAATGCAAAACTAAATATTGAATATTGTCAAAAATAATTATTATTTCACATGCAATTAAATCATTAAGACATTTTCTGATTAAAATTCTCTGATTACAGGTTTTGTATAAAAGACAAACTAATTACGGGACCACCATCCCAGTTTTCATTTTTGTGAGGGATAATTGTGAGACAAATTATAATTTCAGTGACAATAATTTTTATTTTAAATAAAGTGACTAAAGTTATTTAAAAAGTGACCTTGTGACCCCCAATTTATTCAAGATGGCGACAACAGCTCCTATTCACAAGAACCGGAATACGACCATGTACATTTTAATTTTTTAAACAATTTAATTTAATTAATTTAAAAATTAATTTACAATAAATGTAAATTTTAGGGGACGAATCAATACGTTCCTGACCACTGGTATTTTTTAAATTATTTTATTTAATTAAAAATTATTTAATTTCCAAAATCACTTGAATGACAAAAAATTTGTTGTGAATTAAAGGTGGAATTTTTCGAGATCAAAGTTTGGCCAATCAAATTTATTCGGATTTTGAGCCCTATCAGAGTAAGTTTAATTTTATGGGTTTTACAGTAAACTGAAGAATAGTAGAAAATACTGTAAAACCTCTCAAAATTGTTTTTTGTTGTAGAATTGTCCCATTGGGAATTACCTGGAGGGAATGGAAGCTGGAAAGAGTGGAAATTTGAAGATATTATTCAACAAAATTTTGAACAGACAGAAAGTTTACATACTTATGGTCCCACCTGGTAAATTGACTAATTGATTTACTTAATTTAAATTAATTTACATGATTTAATTATTTTAAATTAATTTTTTCTAGGCATACGCATTGGTTTAAGGTAAATTGGCAAAAATAAACTTTTAATTAATTTTAAAAAATTATTTAAGAATTTTTAATTTACGTTTTCTGTAATTTTTTTGATAGGTTGAATTCACAGTACCAGCTCGAATGGTGGGAAAGGAAGTTCATTTTTTGTGGAATTCCGAAACGGAAGCTTCTTTGTATGATGGCCAAGGAAATTTATTGAATGTAAATTAATTCTTTCAATTTAAACTTAAAATTAGAATTTAATTTTGAAAATTAAATTAGGCATTTTCCGATGGATTTCGAAACGAATATATAATTTCAAAATCATGGGATGCTGCAACAGGGCCCTTGACCTATTGGGTTGAGATGACTTGTAATCAATTATTCGGTGCTGGAGGAGGGGACTCAATTGGTGAGAAATAGGAATAAAGTTTAATTTAAAATTTAATTATTTTAATTAAAATTATTTTGTAGCTCCAACTGACAACAATCGTTATTACACTTTGAGGACTGTTGAGCTCCGGGTTTTTAATCGGGATATTTATAAATTGGTCACGGATATGGACATGCTTCGGGGAATTTCCAATGAACTTTCAAATGATCATCGAGGCTACCAAGCCATGTTTTGTGCCAATGTGGGTTTACATTTAATTGCAATTAAACTAAAAATCTCAATTTATTGCGATAAAAGATTAATTTAATTTGCCTCTTTTTAGGAAATGATCAATTTAATTCGAAAGGACAAGAATTACGAGTGAGATTTTAATTATGAATTGTAATTGAAATTAAATATTTTACGCGATAATTTAATTATTTTTTCGATGATTTATTATAGAAAAGCAAGTCAATTAGCGGACGCATTTTTTGCTCAAGGTGGAGGAGCCAAAAATCATACATTGGTCAGCATGGGTCATTGTCACATTGACACAGCCTGGCTTTGGCCTTATGACGAAACAAAAAGTAAGTCAATTTTATTTTAAATACAATAAAAAATTATTTCAAAATAATCTAACTCATTTAAAATTATTAGGAAAATGTGCACGATCATGGGTGGCTCAAATTCGGCTGATGGATGAATATCCCGATTTTAAATTTGCTTGCTCACAGGTCATTCTTGGTTTTAATTTAGTTGAAAATTAAATTTCAAATGACAATTAAATTATTCGTAATTTAAATAATTTATTTGTAGGCTCAACAATTTGCATGGGTGAAGGAATTTTACCCAAAACTTTATGATGAAATCAAAGTCTACATTGCAGCTGGAAGATTTGTCCCTGTTGGCGGTAATTTAGTTTAATTTGACATTCAAAAATATTTAATTTATAATTAAAATCCAATTTTTAATTTTAAAGGTTGTTGGGTTGAAATGGATGGTCTAATGCCGAGGTAAAAAAATTCATTTAATTTAAAAAACTTTACCAAAAATTAATTGTAAATTATTTTTAGTGGAGAAGCCTTCATTCGCCAATTTTACTACGGTCAAAATTTCTTCAATTCTGAATTTGGCATTCTCTGCAAAGAATTTTGGTTACCAGGTTAAACTCCTTTAAATATTTGAAACCTCAATTAAAAAATTAATTAATTAAATAAAACAATATTTTATTAAATAAATTCCAGACACTTTTGGCTACTCTGCCCAAATTCCACAGATAATGAAAGTGAGTCTAAATTATTTCTAAATTAGAAAACTAATTAAAAAATATTTAATTGTAATTAAAAAATAAACAGCACATGGGAATAACTCGTTTCATCACTCAAAAAATGTCGTGGAATATGGTCAACAAATTCCCCAATCACAGTTTTTGGTGGGAGGGCATTGACGGGACTCAAATTCTGTCTCATTTTCCACCCGGCAACTCTTACAACATGGACGGCTCGTAAGTCCCCGCCATTTCTAATTTAAATTCTCCAATTAAATTTAACTCTCTTTTCAGGGTCAATCAACTCACATTCTCCGTCAATAATTCGGAAGACAAAGGCAGAGCTAGTAGCTCAATTTACCTCTTTGGAGTGGGAGATGGTGGCGGTGGACCCACGAGGCAGATGATCGAGCGCCAAAATCGACTCAAGGATGTCGACGGACTCCCCAAGATTGTCTATGGAGAGCCCAACTCATTTTTTGAGGGTCTAGAAAAAGAGGGCGGGAAATTGTACAAATGGGTGGGCGAATTGTACCTCGAGAAGCACAACGGGACTTACTCTTCTCAAGTAAGTTTTATTAATTAATAAATTGTAATTAAAAATTAATTAAATTAATTAAAATCCAGGCAAAGATAAAATGGTACAACCGGAAATGTGAATTTTTCTTCCGGGAAGTGGAGCATCTCGTGGCTCTCGCCTACACAAAAGGCCTCGTCACTAAAGTTCAAGTTGACGCGTAAGTTAAAAATGTTTAAAATTAAAAAATTGATTGTAATTAAAAATTAATTAAATAGAGATCAAGTTATTTTGGATCGAAGTTGGGAAAATTTCCTTCTCAATCAATTCCACGATGTCCTCCCCGGTTCTTGCATTCAATTGGCTAGAGAAGATGCCTGGAAACTTTATGAAGGAGTTTTCACTTCATTGACTGGCCTCAGGTCCAAATACGGCGCCATTTTATTGGGCACTGGAAATACTCAATTGGCCATTTATAATCCTCTTCAATGGGACACGGAGATGGTCGTTTTTCATCGAGCTGACAACGGAAGTGTTCCAACACTTCCGGAACTCCAGACGGTCCAATTGAATGCTGATGATGCGGATTACAATGATGCCAATGAAGGGCAGTACAAAGTCCCAAACTCTTTTGTGGCCGCTCTGGTCAATCTCAAGGCCGGTGGCTTCACTACCCTCCAACCAATTAAACCCTTGGCCAATGCCGTCAATTTTACCTGTAATTTAATTAATTAATTTATAATTTATTCAAGTTAATTTATTTTTAATGTTGTTCAGCCAATGAAACGAGAGCTGACTTGACCAATGGAATAATTCGAGTGGAAGTTGACATTTCCGGTCCGATTCCAAAAGAAGAAATTTATTTTACTGGACCCAGTGGGACAGAGCATAAAGTTTTTGGTGATCGTTTGGGCACGGGAATTTTGGGCGGGATGTTTTATATTTATGATGTAATTTATTTATTTTAATTAATTAGTTAATTTTGTTGAATAATTAATGACAAAATAATTTGGAAAAAGGACATTCCAATGGAATACGACGCCTGGGATGTTTTGGACTATCATTTGGAGACCCGAAGAATTCCAGATTTTGTGGAGATGCAAGGCTTCACGAGTGTGGCCAGTGGACCGGTGGTCGGAGTCTATAAATTGACGGCTAAATTTGGCAATGGAAGTTCTTTGGAGAGGTACACGATTTTGCGGGCTAATTCTCCAATGTTGGAGTACTATACGGTAATTTTAATTAATTAATTTTTAATTGATAATTTTTTAATTATTTTATTGGTTTTTTTGAAGACTGTGGACTGGAAAGAAAGTCACAAATTTTTGAAGGTGGAATTCCCGCTGGATATTTTGGCCAGGGAGGCCACTTATGAGGTCCAGTATGGCCATTTGAAGCGACCCACTCACATCAACACTTCTTGGGATATGGCCAAATTTGAAGTTTGCGCTCAAAAGTGAGTTTATTATTTTTTAATTTAATTAATTAATTTAATTAATAATTCTCTTTTGGTAGATGGATGGACATTTCTCAAGCGGATAAAGGTGAGATTGAAAAATTAAGGTTTAATTTTGGATAATTAATTAATTGACAATTAAATTTTTAAGGAGTGACAATCATCACGGACAGTAAATATGGATGGCATGCACGTGACAATATTGTCAAGCTTTCATTGTTGAGGGCCCCCAAAAATCCTGATGGAGAGTGTGACATGCACAAACATTTTATTTACTATGCGGTCCTTCCCCATGAAGGTAAATAATTGTAATTTAATTAATTAACTAGAGTTTTTAATTGTAATTTAATTTTTTGTGTAGGAACTTTCCAAAAGGCCAATGTGATTCATCAAGCCTATCAATTGAACTATTTGAACGCAAATAATGTCCCCTTCTTTACTACTAGCTACACTGAAGCACAGTAAATGCAATTAAATTAATTTGGGTGATAAAAATAATTGTAATTAATTAATTGTGTGTAACTGTAGACTCCCACGGGAATTGTTGACGGTGGATGGGGATGAGGGGGCGGTGGTGGTGAGTGCCATTAAAACGGTACCAAGTTTAACCAACACGATCGTGGTCCGTCTGTACGAATCCCATGGCGGGAAGGAGACTGCCAAGTAAATTAATTAATTAATTAGAAATAATTTAAATGGGTTGTGATTTACATGTGTTGATTTTTTTAATTGCAGAATTAATTTGGGATTTACGGTCAAGTCAGTTAAGGAATGTAATGGATTGGAGAGTCCACTGACTGGGGACCTGCTCCCTGTCACCGGAAATTCTTTTACTGCTGACTTTACTCCGTTCCAAGTCCGCAGTTTTCTTGTTGAGTTTTAATTGTGGTTTTAATTGTGATCCCTTATTCCATTTTTAATTGTTTTGTTTAATTTTAATTGTAGTAATAAGAGGGAATAATTAATAAGTCACTAAAGTTTACGATATTTCCTCCGAGTTTATAATTAATTAATAAATATTGTGGCATTTAATTGAATATCAAAAATTCTTGGGAAAAGAACAAAAAGATAAAGAAATTTTCCTTGTTAAAATGATTAACTATATGACGAAATATTCTCAAAGCATATTACATAAAAATGAGAGCAAGTAAAAATTAATTGACTTCATCATTAAATCTTAAATAAAGATGAAGAAGATTTAAATTGTTGAGAAAATGGAAAAAATGAAGGTAATTAATTAATCTTGAAGATTGACATGACATCCCAGCTCCTCCATGAAGAGCTCCATTTCTATTAAAACCATGGACAATTCACTTGATTCACAATTTACAATATTTGACTTCTATTCCAAATAATATTCTCATAAATTAAATACTTTAATTTACAGTCAACAAACTATGAATAAATTAATTAAATTACCATTTTCTATGCCTTCCGCAATGAGGGTGACTGTGAGTTGGGGCATCAGTTTGAATGCATAAATTCCACTCACTCGCGAAATTGGTGAGAAGAAATCCTTGTCAAGTTCAATTGTGAACTTCTTCAATCCTGCCAACAATTAAAAAAAGACAAAAACTTAAATTAGATTGTTATTAAATTAATATTAAATAATAAAATTTAATTTGAAATACCCTTTAAATCCCTCAGGGAGGGGCGGATGACTGAATTCTCCCAATTCTCCTCCCTCTCTTGGGACAACCCAAACGGAATTTTGGTAATTTTTTTGTCCTGATTTCACCACATGGGTGACCAGCAATTAATTGCGGTTGCCCCCAATTCTGTAAATGGCTCTGAGTTGCATAATGACGCCGTTGGGTTCCCGTATTTCCCGCCCCATGCTTTGAATTCTGGCATCCTTCTCCTGAACTGGACCCCCATGCGGCTCTTTGACTTTGAGAGAAAAGCCATTGAAATTTATGGACGCTATCAAAGAGTCATCATGATCAAAACGTCATCAAAATTCTTTTCATGACAATCCAAGTAACTCCAATCCCCCAATTCTTTAATTCAATATCAAAATTTTAATAAAAGTAAATTCAAAATTAATATTTTCAAACAAATTTTTAGTGCTCAGCTGCATCGACAATTTCTACTACACTTATTAGTTATATTGCCGTCGTCCAAAATCTTTTTGTGAGGCGGCACGCACAGATGGCGTGTATCTTTTGCATGCCGTTCTAGGAATGCATAAAAAATTAACCTAAGACTGCCCCCAATTTTTTTTGTACCACTCACGAGTTAATGACACGGGTACAATTGTTTCAAATTAGTTAACTGCCAAAGTTTAATCACATTTAAATTCAGTTTCAGTTTGAAAACTCCCCCCTGGCAATGGTCCAAAAAATAGAAAAAGAGTACAAAAATCAATCCTATTCCAGGCCATGCCAGTGCCGAACCAGTGAAATGTTAACCCAGAATGCGAGGAATTATTTTACAAAATAAAATATTTTGTGTTTTAATTTTTATTCTCCCCCATTTTTAGCTAATTCCGAGCAAATTGCTCGGAGCAATCAATTTTCCAATTTGTACAAAATTAATTTGTAATTCAACTTTCTCTTATTAAAAAAAAATACAAAAAATGCTCTCCATGCGCTTTTCTTTATAAGGCAAGCCGCGTGCATAATTTAGGAATGGCGTCATTTGCCCAAAGTCTTGCACTTGATCCAATGGCCCACATTTCCGTCCAATCCATGTAAAATTGTATTTGAAATTGGGGGGATGGATAATAATAAAATACCTCGAGTTCATTGACAGACGTCATCTCTCCCAAAATGTTCATCTCAGTCTTTATAATGAGGAAATGGCCGAGTCTGATGAGACGTGGATTGTGAAGTAAAACTTGTTTTTTGTATACAAATCATTTCATGTCCCCCCTATCTTCAATATAAGGAGCTTACCTGAAAAACTTGTCCCGACAACAATTCCCCCCTCCCCTTCTCATCTCGGACCCAAAAACTTGCTTTGGCCCATGTGCAGCGTGTGCAGATACACTCAGAAATGTTGTAGCTTGTACTTTGATACTTTGCACTTGAGAGAGAGAGGAAAAAAAGGAAATTTTTGCTTGTTGACTCGGGGCAAAGGATGAGGTTGAAGATGAAGGACCCACTCTTGAATTTTTCATTTGACTCTCTGTCCCATTCCTTTCCACTTTTCCTCTTCCGCAATTTTTCCTTTTTTTCTCTCTTCCTCTCAAAAATTATTATTCATTTGTCCATGTCCACAATCCTCAAAGGGTCTCCCAAACTTCACAGCCACCCTTGTGGGTGACCATCCCACAATTTTAGTGACCGTTCGTGAGACGGGAATTGTACGGGATTTATTTTAAATGGAGAAAATTTGAATTCATTTTGAGGACGATATGGCATTCAACAGGAAATCCTTGTCGGGAATATTTCTACAAATTATTGCATGGTTTGAAATTGTGCGCCATTTTTTTTTACAAATATTGTCTACTTGATAATAATTTAAATTTAATATTTTACAAATGGAAATAATTCGACTCTTGGAGAGAGATCAATTTTGTTGGGAAATTATTTAATGGGCAGATAATCACAAAATGCTCGGAATGTGTCTAGTGACAAGAATCCCGTTCGGAAATTTAAGTTTTCACAAAATGGAATAAATTGTAATTAGTCTTGTTTAAAATTAATTGCAGATTTACAATGGATGTACCATCATGGGCGTGGTAATTCTAAAAATTTACACCGCCCCCATGTTGAGAATAGAAATTTCGAAATTCAAAACAAATTTGAAGGAATTCCAGTGCCACGTCAGGGGACTTGGATTGACTTGGGTGGATCTGGACATGGGAATGGTGGAAAGTCTCATTCGTAATTAAAAATAAATTATCTGCAAATGTTACTTAATTATTATTGAAAAATAATTAAGTTAATTATTAATGTTCATTTAGATGCTCTCATTTGGCTAATTTTTGTGGCCGGTATGATTTGGCTCGTCATTAATTTTGTGATGGCGGTCTACCTCCTGCGTGGCGTATTAGAGGCAAGTTTTTTTTTAATCGATGCCAAATATTTGCAAATTGGCAAGACCATTTTTTTCAAAAAATTGTGGGATAAATGTGACTAATAATTAATTCAGTGTAATTTATTATAAAAAAGAGTAGGGGAACCCACGGAAATTAAAAAAATGGATAATTTTCGTTGTGCTGGTGCTCATTTTGAACGTCACTTGTTACCCGCTGGAGCGGGTGGTGTGTGGTCAAGCCAAAAGTTTTCTCCGTCCAATTTGTGAGCCAAGTGGAAACAACGCCTGGCTAAAATTTTGTGTCAAAATAATTTATTTTTCTTCTCTCTGGGTTGCTTACGTCCATCGCAAGGAGTTGGTCGAGTACAGAGCCAACCTGCCGGTCACAAAAGAGCCTAAAAATCTTCAGCCGGGTAGTTCGAAACCAGCCATTGAATTGTCATCTCAAGTTTAATTGCCAATTCTCATTCCTTTAAAATAATTATATATTTAATTATGAAAGTATTTCTTTTTGGCCAGAAAGCACATTATTTTGGCCAGAAAATAGAATTTTTGAAAAGGTTTTATTTTGGCCAGAGGAATATAAAAAGGATTTTATTTTGGCCAGAAAGTACATTATTTTGGCCAGATGTTATCA
>JAQIVZ010003894.1:0-11994 GCA_034700945.1 Arrhopalites spinosus
TTTAATTAAATCAATTGGACAAGATCAAGAATCAATTGTACAAAATCAAGATTCCGTTGTACATTTTCAGCATTGTATAAATTAATTAAAATCAATTGTACAAATTCATTATTGTACAAAATAATTAAATCAATTGTACAAAATCAAGATTCCGTTGTACAAAATTAACGTTGTACAAAATAATTAAAATCCATTGTACAAAATCAAGATTCCATTGTACAACAAAATTAGGACCCATTAGAAATCTAAGAAATCTAAGAAGAAAACTAAGAAACTGTACAATTAAACAGATTTAACTGTTTAATTACATAAAAAGAGGATGACAATTTTCAATATCAATCTTGTTAGTTTGATACAGCATGTACAGTTGAAATGCATGTTAATTAATGTCTCTGAAACAGACCCTTGACATCGCGTCTCTGCCTCCAACTAAGGTCAAAGTCACTACTGTCACTTTTGTGACCTCTACAGGTATGCACCACTTTCTCCAAGAGATTTATGCAAAAAAAAATAATTTTGAATAAATCCATAATTTTTGTATTAAACTTTCCCTTTTTATTCTTTTTACATTTCTAGCTCAAGACGACGTGTACAACAAACTATTGTTCTGAATCACACTTTTTTATAATTATTATTTTATACTAATGTTATTTATTACTTATGTAAAGTTTACTATAGAATAATTATTACAAGAATCCATCACATTACTTAACATGTAAGTGTACTTAAATAATATGATGAAGTTCATAATATTTAATACATAAAGCATCTACAATGTGTACTTTTTTTTGGCGTAAAGTCTATTACTGCCAAATCTATTGTATTTTATTTATTATGATACCCTTAATCTCATAAGTACATCATTGTGTACTCTCATGTAAGTACAGAGGCTAATTATTATTCATTTTTTTACCTATATAAAATTATCTGTCATTGATTTCTATAATATTATCATCGTCATTCATCATCATTGTTTTTTTTCTCTATATTTTAAAATCGTGTACAATTTCAATAACGGTTTATATTTTGATTATTAATGATTATGTATATTTGTTCTGTGTTTAATTTGGCGTCTTATAATGTAAATCTCCATGATATCATGGATTTTTGATGATGATGTGCATCTTAGATAATTTATTGATATTGCATTTTCTCTTATAACTTTACACAAGACAATCTCTATTATTTTTTCAATACTCTTTGACGACGACCACTCAAGTCAACTATATAATTACACCACAAAAAGTATTTTTGTTTTCTCATCTAAAGTCAGCATCTTGTCATATGATAAATACAAATTTTTTGATAATTTTTTTTATATTATTTATGTGTCCCATTTTTAATATGGTTTATTTTTTTATATCATCAAATACTCTACCACATTATTTAATTCGAGCTATATATATTTATATAATACGCTTACATAAATGTTTTCTACATTTTTCTTCATCATGTAATGCATTGTCAATCCCTGAAATTCTTGTTTATCAGCGTATACTCGTTTCTCCGTAACGCTTTCGGCATTTTAATATAATTCTCATAGTAAGACTATGATTTTTTCTATATTCCTTAAACATTTTCTATAAAATTCTTTATTTTTATAATATATATATATATGTACAGTATTAATTATTATTACCTGCATTTCCAAATACCTGTATCAAGTTTTTCCACCTGAATAGACTTTCACTTTTTTTGTTTCCTTACATGATTAAGTTTCTATTTTTTTAATATATATAATATTTAGTAAGGGCACACTATTGCTCTTCGGTAAAAAATCGAAACGATATGATTTTTCCTATCATTTTTTTGTGTATTTCTCTCATCAATATTTTCCTGCTAAGACATTAACGAATTAATACATTAATTGACAAAAAGAAATCACGGGAATTTTTTTTAACGCACCATTCTTTTTGTAGACAAGGAAATTCTTTCTTTTAAAAAATCAAAAACTAAATTTACATAAAATAAATTATTTACATACTATGGACTATGTTTAATAAAACATCACCCAGTTTATAGAAAAAATATTTCTAACATCTTTGTAATCAAAGAAATCATTTCATGGAATTATAAAAGGGGTGACGTTAGACAAGAGTGAGAGACTAGAAACTTTTTTTGGAAATTATCCTTTTTTTGAACTATCAAGCTTTTATAAAAAAGATCAAGATGGTCTTTAATTAATTCATTAAAATTTCCCTTGATTGTCTAATCTAACCTCATCCCTTTGTGGATTTGTTGAAAAATAAAAAATATTAATATAAAATACAAAAATTATTATTTAAATATGACAAGTTTATAAAAAATCACAAAACAGGAAAGATAGTCAACTACATAATTATGTACTCATCATCAGTTAAACCAATCAATTTCTTGTGGCGTTTTTATCTCTCTTTCTTTTTCACCGTTCTATTTTAATTTATATCAGTCTATCATTAGATTAATGAACTTGAAATATTTCAAGTTGGAAATTAACTTTTTTTTATTTTGTGCTAAATTTGACTGAATATTTAAAGCTTAGTTGCGTTGATTGGGACTGTAGGTACATTAATCATCTACAATATATTTAATCATATTGCTAGACTGAAACCAAAAAAAATATAATTAATGCATAATAAATTAAGAAAATTTCCTCCAAAATATTTTTTTTCACAAGAATTATACAAGTTAAAACCTTTAGTTTAAATATAACGACGATTATTCATTTTTTGCCGATAATATATTTTATGTGTATATATATATCGTATTATATGTACTAACCCTGAGTTCACATGAGGTATGTTTTCATTTTCTTTAAATATATTTTTTTTTCAAATCGCAGGCTTAGTAAATTCCTAACTTATTTAACTTAACTGTACAAACTAATGTGGACATTAATCATCATTTTGTATAATAATAATATATATTATATATTCTACCACTATTAAAGATAAAGATGCAGTCACTTGTATATCAGAAGACGGTATAGAGATCTTTCCTTTTCATTTCTTTTTTTTGTATCATCAGTTTATAATACTTTTTCTATATTTAATTTAATGTCAAAAAAAGTAATCTATAAATTTCTCTTAACTTCGTTTTTGGTTTTCTTCTTCCTCTTTCTTTCCTCATTTTCTCAAACTTTTTAACTAAATTCATTATTTTACTCTGACTTTGTTTCGAGTCTGTTTTTTTTCTTGAGATCTATATTTTAAAGACTATTATTACTGTTAAATTTCATGAGCAGCCTTTTTCTGAGAATTTTTCATAAGTATATATAATGTATTTATTCCTTTGTTTTTTTTCCTTTTTTTTGCGTCTGAGGGTGAGATCAAAAATGTGATTCAGAAAAAGCTGAACACAAAAAATCGAAGAGATTACATGTATTATAATACATATAAATATATTTTTTTAATCATAATATTGCATTCATTGTGGTTCTCACTTTTCAAAACTACATTCAAAAATATTGAAGTAGTCTTAAGGTTTTTTTAGCAGTTCTATTTTTAATGGTGACTTTTATTTTTTGTGATTTAAGGGTTGAACTTTTTTTTTGTCTCTTTGAATTTTTGGCGTATTGACTTTTTTTTTTTTCATTAAAATCTAAAGTTTTTTTTAAGCCACCCTGGTTTTCTTTTTTTGAAAATCTATTATTTTTTTTAGACGCTGAAGAATCACGTTTTTGTTTTTTGCTTTTTTTGCACGATGATCATATTATTATTTTTTTTAAAATATAATAATACGAGAATAATCGATTGATTTCTTTTTTTCTGGTTTTCTCTCGAGAGAAAGCAACTTTCTCTCTCACTCTCACATTCTCTATTATTTTTTTTACCTGAATCGACCAGTACCTTTTTTTAAATTATTTTGTGTTTTTTATACTACATTATACCGTTGACGCTGATAAGTCAAATTTAGGCACTAACTATAATCTCTAGTTTTCAAAATTTCCTTCGCTTTCTTGTAAATATCCTTGATGTTAATTATTTTTTATAAATGATTAATAGAAAATAAAACTTCAAATGTTTACTTACTACATTTTTGTATTAAGTACTTATTTTTTATATTTTTTTATATACTGAAATGATTGCATTGCACTGGCCTTATTTCATCTGCTATAAACTAGAATAATCATATGGTTTTTTTCTCCTATAAATTACTACTTCTAACTATATATTATACATCATCATGGCCAACTATATTTTATATATATATATATATGTATATATATATATAATAATATTTTTCGAGGTAGTAATGGAGTGTGAGAAACAATTCATCATTTTTTTCTAAAAACAAGTTATTCAATTTTTTCATTTCTTTAACAAAACCTGACCCACAGTTTATCATAATTTATGGGTCTTCCTCTCCTGATTCGTCCCCGACTTCTGACGAATGGCTCTGATTTTTATCACCACCACCACCGCCCCCACTATTTCTAGAGTGGAGAGCTGCGGCTGCTGCTGCACGTTGATGATGAGAATAATGAAGACCGCCACCAAGAGCAATGGAATTTTCAGCAATGAATTGAAGATAAGTGTCCAGTATGGCTGAACCCGTAGTTCCAGGGTCTACTTTTGACCCCCTTCCCGACTTTGGACTTCCTGGCTTGTTTTCTGAATTTGATGGAATTGCTGTCACTTCCAAGCCAGAACGTCTCAATGATGTCGGTGATGCACTAAAAAGAGAGAGAAAGTGACTTTTAGAAAAGTGTTGTCACATTTTAAAGTGAAAGTTTGTGAAAGTTAAAATTATTTATTATTTACCCCGTAGCAATGTCTGGTGATGGGAATTTTATGCCAGCTTTCTGAAGAAGGCGGGCTGCTAATTGGGGGTCAAATGGGGCAGGCATTGGGAGAACTGGAAGATCTTTTGTGGAGATGCCTCTATGTTGACGACTCATATGAGAATGTAAGGAATTTCTGGATTTTGCCACCGTCCCACATAACACACATCTGTACCCCTGCAAATTTTAGATAGGAGTGACACATGTCAACTAAAGCTCTTTGGTCAATAGTACATTTAATAGAATTAAATCAAAGATTTGAGGAGAAAAGGTCGTTGACCTCTCTCCTCCTGGAATCAATCATTGAATTATTTAGGACTTACGCTACAAGTTGTGTGTTTATCCTCTAGATGAGTGCGTAGAGTGTGAGCAGATCTGTTATTTAAAATTCATGACATTTTAAAACAAAGATACATTTCCACTCTGTACGAGTGACTTCAAAATTTGGTCTTCTACTGGCTCAGTGTGATCTGACTCATTTCAAGTTTTTTAAAGAACAAATGTACTTTATTTTAAAATACATTTTGAAACACTTTCATTAATTTTAAAGAGCAAAGACTACTAGAGAGTGGTTTAATCTTGTTTTGATACTTTAAAATTTTAACAGTTTTAATTTTAATTTTTGTCAGACTCGGCATAAAAATTACAAATGGCACCTTGAATCAGTAGGAGACCTTGATTGTATTGTATAAATGATTTTTTGTCATTACCGATATATTTTTCCACATTTAGGACACGGTCTTGGATCAGTGGCTCTCACACGAAGCATATCAAGATTTCGTCGAGAAACTGAAATAGAACATAAATCAAAATTATTGTAAATAAATTCTCCCTAATCTTTGTGTGTATTAATGTATCATTCAATAGTTTGTGTATTTATGTAAATACACGAATAAATTTAAATGGATTATATTTACCGTCCAGAGATGAACCATTATTATTTTGCATACTCGACGGCCCTGGAAGAAATCCTGGAAGCCCTACACAATAATAAATGAAATAACACGATGAAATGACTTTTGCTTACACAATTAAAATTATAAAAAATTATTTAAAATATCAATTCATATTTTTAAAAAAGGAAAGTGAAAAAGACTGTAAAATTTCTGATAAATAATAAAAACAAACCTTGAAAACCCAGAAGAGCAGCAGCTGGAAATCTCATAGCCTCTGTCAATGCATGAGCTGAAAGTTCCTCACATGATTCAATACCATCCATTCCCTTATCCCCATATTTCATATCGGCCTCATCTGGTGAGCTATCGTCATCGATCATCATTGCTACAATTTAAAAAACAAATTTAAAAATGTGTACAATTTTTTTTCTCACTTAAAATATTAAAGATTAAATAAAATTACCATTTGGATTACTCGAGTCATGTTTTAAAGAATTTTCATCCCTGTCATAATTATGTCTGCCTTGTTCTAAAGCTTGAATAAGAATGCTGGCATGATTGGATCTTGTTTTTTCAGTGATGGGGTCATCATTATTGGTAGTGGGAGGATTGGAGTTGGCATCATGTTCAGCAAGAACCGAGCCAGTTTTGACACCAGGACTCACAGTATTGTCTGGTGATTTGTCCCCATCTTGTTCATGTGGATGAGATGATGATGAATGATTATTATTGAAATGATTGTGATTTTCTGGTTGTTTACTCAAAGTCTCTTCCCCTCTACAGACGCCAGCCTCATCAACTACAAATTTTTTGGATGGGATGGAGTCATCAGATGGTTCATCATCCAAATGATCCATTCTAACTTCCGGAATATGATGAAGAGGAGGTGGTGGAGTAGCGGATGAAGTTGTAGGTGATCTTGGTGGAGATATATGGGGTACATCAGTAAGTCCTTTAACCTGAAGCGTTTGGGCCGCCCTGAGAAATTCAGTGAGGTCATCTTGACAAATTTGAACCTCACCATGATACATGAAATTGAGGAGAGATTCCATAATCTCCCATCTTTCCTTAAGAATGACAATCGGGTGCTGGCACGGGTTATCCTATAAAAAATTCATAACACCAAAAAGTGAGTTTTTGAGCTGAATGGTAATGGTCACATTTTCTTTTCTCTTACTCTTTCACAATATCTTTTTATACAATATAAAATACATGGCATATACATACACAGACTACATGTACGCTAGAAGATGTAGATGTTATACACAAAAAAGGTAAAGGGGAAAAATACGAAAAATACGTAGGCTAATACAAGCAAAAAAAGTAAAGAGAGGATGACTACCTTGAGTAATTTACGAAAAAAGGGGCTGGCTGCTGAAAGTATAACTTGGTGGGCTTTAAGACTTTTGCCATCACAAGCGATCGTCACATCGACAAAGTCTTCATTCTCTTTCAAAGTCTTGAAGGCAGAAATGACATTCGCCTCGAAATCATTCCATCTTAAACGATACCTCTGATCGTCACCCATTCCTGTTGGATTGTACATATCCCGGTCTTTTCTCCTTTGAAAAAAAAAACTTACACACTCTTCTCTTCCACTTCCTCCTCTTCCTTTTCCTTGGCTTTCTCCTATTGTGCCTCTCTCTCCTCTCCTCCTCCTTTTGAGGTTCGTCTTGAGTACGAGTGTGTGAGTGTGTGGAGACTTTGAACGGGCGGTTCGGTTGTACAAGAAAAAAACAGAGTCAGAGTACAAGTCGTAACTGAGTAAGATTGAGTAATCTGTAGAGAGAGAGAGTGTACTGTACTGTACTGTATATAATAAATTGTACTGGAATTTTAAGATTATTCTAAAGATGATAGATTAAATGCACCACAGTTGTAAGATTAAACTCTCTTTTTTTAAAATTTTATTTTTCTGAGGTAGCTACGGTTTTAGAGGTAGAGAGAGAGAGCGAGTGACTGAGTGTGGGTTTGTCCCTCCTTGTTTATTTTGCCTTCTATTACATTAGAATAAAAGTGGAAGGAGGATGGTTTGATGATGATTCTGATTGCCACTTGTCAACAAATACACAAATAACAAAAACAAGGAAAATGACGACAACAATTTGTGAAGAAGAAGCACATGTTGAGATTTTGAAAAAAAAAAAATTTTCCATGGAGGACTGTAGGATGATAGCACAATGATAGAACGAAATGTAATAAATTAAAAGGTCTTTATGTTTTATGAGTGTGACGCCATGGAAGTGAAATTGAAGTCAAAGTAAAGCAGGGGATATCAGAAATTACTAGAGGGGTCGGCTAGTAAGCGAAAGAGAGAGAGAGAGAGGAAGAAGAAGAGAGTTGAAGCTGAAGAGTAGAAAGAGAGAGAGAGAGAAAACAGGGAAAAGGGACTTGGTGATAAACATTACCCGTAACTGTGCATTATCCGAAATGCGTGTTTTTGTCCGGGAGTAGGGAGTACCCAAAATTACCCTCCCACAGCATGAGGGAGGCTGTGCTCATTAATCACCTCTTCTTACTTCTATTTTCCCCCCCAAATAATCAATAAAGTATAAACTTTTACTTCATTTGGAATATGCAGGTCTTCTATTGCAGCAATGTACGTACACCGTACTCACTCACCATCCATAGTCACGATCACAACGAGTATGCCCAAATAGCATTTTAGAAGTACGCATATGAACTTAGCGTCAGGCGTCAGGCCCTTCCCTATCAACTATCTTCTTCTTCTTTTTACTCTTCTCTGTCTCTCTCTCCCTTTCCCTTCCTTCTTGCCTTTGTATCGATTCACCAATTTACGCTATCCTCAAATAGTCTTTCATTGATCACATCACAACTCAATTGACATTATGCGATATGTCATTCCCAACACCCAGCTTCCTTCTTTTCAAAAAACTACATTTTCAAAAAATCATCCTTCCACTACTATCCTAACCTAAATATAAACTCTCCTCTTCTCTCTCTCTCTGTCCCTCTATTTATCCCTCCATTGTCCTCAATCTTACCCCTTTTTCTACAAAACTCCTCTCTCTCTCTCTCTCGTCCAGTTCAACCCAGTCTAACTATCATGTCGACGACGTACATTTTACCCACAACCAATGCAATGTGTCCCATAACTTGAGCTCTACACCATCAGATGAATACAAACTATCCAAAATACTCTCAAATCTTTTACAATCCGATCTTCTCAATCCTTATAGCCCCTTTCTCTCTCTCCTTTCTCTACAGTTTATGCTCAATGTGTAGCTCCTCCATTTATATGGAATACTTATATAAAATCTTGATGGCTTGTTCCAATATGTTGAGTGTCTACATTGATAATATTACTTACATGGAGTATGGATGGTGTTCATGGGGAATTGATGGATTGGCATCAAATACCAGAGCATACCCAAGTTTCCTCTCTCTCCTTTTTTTTCGATTAACTTGTCACATATGCTTAACCCTCTCACACAAAAAGTCACATCTTATTGCTCTAACCATTTCTATTAGAGAATGCCATCAAACTTGTATGGGTCTCTCTCTCTCTCTCTCTACCTGGATAACCTGGATGGATATATGGACCCACATATTACATTATCTATTCCACCATGATCACTATCACTTTATCTATATCACACTGTCCTCTTCTGTAGGGACAGATGGGCAAACCTCTTTTTACAGGTATGTAAAGAAAAACATACGGGGATCCCCCACCTCCTCCTCCTCTTTCTCCTTTTACTTGTGTGTGTGTGATCTGAAATCAGGTTACACTCTTTCTTCTTCATGGCTCCATTACATTCTCACTACATTCCCATCATTATCTAGACTATGTGGCTAGACTAGACCTTTTGAACTCTGACTTGTTCAACTTTTAATGAGCCATCTCGGGTGGTTACAACACTACTAATGTTATATTAGGCGGACATTTAATTTATTATTATTTTTAATAATACAGTCATCAAACAACCCTTTTTTAAATACATTTGGGAATTAACATCCAATTTGTTTAGTCTCTAGGTAAATATGGGGAAATTTAGATTTTGTGGGTTTATTTATTTTAAGTGGGGTCCATGTACAGGGTGGCCCTTTTTTCTTATAATGTAAATAAAATTGTGCAGGTAGTGTGCCTCTAGTTTTTTATTGTAAAAATCAGTATGATAATGTAGAAATAAAAAATATTTTTGCATGGTAATTTCATGTTAATTGAGTCATTGGTGGCCAATTGGCAATTATCATTAAAATTCAAAACCCACAAAAAAAGAAGAAAAATATACTCGCAGTGTCACCACTTGTAAACAAAGCCTTTATTATTTTGTCATTTTCTTATTGCGTCTGTACATTTTATGAAGCGCTTTAAATTTTTGACGATGATATTATCATCGTCAGTGGCAGCAAATAAAAATTAACAAAAAAAGTACGCCAGTAAAATTTATTTTCCAATATAAAAAATAGCGGAAGCAAATTATGTGAACAATTTTTTTTTAAAAAAAACATGACATTAACAAAGGCCCACCCCGTACATTTGCATATTCTGAGTACACTCACTGTAGTATACCGTGCACACAAAAATAACAGGTATTTTATTAAAATATTCAATTAATTAATCTCAAGACTGACAAGTTGGTTACTTTACCATTTATTAGAACAAAATAATGATAAATTCCTCCACACGATGGAAAGTGACCTCCTCCTCCTCTCACTTTCTTTTATTCTTTATTAGAATAATGGTGAGAAAGTAACATTCTGTTCCTTTCTGTATTTTTGATCCATATGACTACACATAAACCCTAACACTTGATCTGTCAAAGAATTTCTTTGAATTTTATTATCTCCTTAATTTATGACTTTTTAAATACAACAAATCAGCAATCCAAATAATAATAGCCATATGTGCATATTTTTGACATGTGTATTTATTTTGATAAATAAACTAAAATGATGTAACGGGAGAGTGCATGATCATTACAGAAAAAAAGCAGGGGCAAAACAAAAAACCGAGTACTTGAGATTGATATAAAAGTTGAAAAAATAATAAAAATAATAAAAGTTTTATCGATATGGACTGTCATGTGTCATGTGTATTCAGTTTATTTGGTCATTGAAAAAATAAAATAGAGACAGAGGTGCAAGGTACACAATGTAACAAGACATAACCGCAGCCCATGTGCCTCTAAATTATATTAAGTATATTCACTGGACAAAAAAATTTTTTGCACAAATTCTCGTTAAATAAAGTAGAACGACATGGACCCCTATACATATACTCTTTCCAAAAAATATAATAATGCACACACAAACTACTATTCTACACACTCCTACGCCTCAAAATACTTTTTCATCAAGTCTCACATGTCGCATGGAATCATGATTCTAAAATTGTTCCTTCTCAAATTCATTTCCCTTTTGTACATGAGCCATTTTGAAAACTGGCAAAGAGAAAGACAAAATTGAAATGACTTTCTCTTTGAGACTCATTTTAAAATTCTCTCTCTCTAGAAAATGATTGTCTACATAAAAAAAATAGTCAAATGAATCAATGAGTTTGTCATTTAAAAATTAGCATAAAATGATAATAACTCAATTAAAATGACAATCTTTATTAATTATTTCCATTAATTAAAAAATGGGAAAGAGGAGGAGGGGGAGTTCATCGATAAAATTCCATAAATTTTCATTGCATTTATGACATCTGGTGTGGATGAGGATGAAATAATCTTAGGAAATTTCTAATGTCTCCCCTTCTCCTCCTCGGATGTGACAAAGAAGAAGGAATGCAATGAGAATTTATTCTTCTCCTTTGATTTATAGGACTTTATATATTTTAAATCAAAAATTGTCTTTTTTTATTATTTCACTCCATTCACAATTTCCCCCTTTCAAAAAATATGAACTCAAATGATGAAATTCCCTAATATTTGATGACCCTTAAAATGAAAATGAGGAATGAAAGAAAAAAATGGATGGCGTACTTAAAAGTGGTTTTTTTTGTTATAAATATATGAAAGTGGATGAAATGGGAAAGAAAGGAGAGGAGAGGAAGACAAATTCGATAATCTAGCACGTGTCGATGTAGGGGATGCTGAAAAAGTGGCGAGAGAGTTGTTCTAAAAACTCATCGGATGTCTACCCTTGTCATAATAATATATACAATCTCCCTCTCTCTCCCTCCCTACAAACAAGATAGATGTGATATATAGGCTCTTTTTATAAACATGTATGAGTCCTTTATATCCGTGTTGAGTAATTTTTTCGAATGCATTATTTTCGAACGTATTACTTTCGAAACATTTTCTTCGAATGACATTTTCTTCGAATGGCTTTTTGTTCGAATCATTTTTTTCGAATAAAAAAAAA
>JAQIVZ010003895.1:0-11988 GCA_034700945.1 Arrhopalites spinosus
TTGAAATATATTATTATTGATTTATTGTCATTAATTTATTTTATATTGATTAACAGCTGATCAAGATTTAAATGTAAGAAAAGCTGAGAAAGCTGGATATGGCCAGACTGTAGAAATAATTGGGATGACTCAAGACACTTTAAGGGAAGCCATCAATAAAGTTATTGGCGATCCATCGTAAGTTTAATTTTTAACTATTTTAATTTAATTTAAATTAAATGTCTAATTTTGATCATTTTTTATAGATATTCAAAAAGGGTTAAAGAATTGTCTCATCTTTTTAAGGATCAAAGGGAAAGTCCTTTAGACAGGGCAGTTTATTGGTCAGAATATATTATGAGACACAAGGGGGCTCTGCATTTAAGATCATCATCGAGAAAACTTAATTTTATTCAGTATCATTCATTAGACACTAGTGCCACCCTCCTAGCCATCATTGGCGTCATTTTATGGATTATCAAAACCCTTGTTTTCTTCTTGATTCGAAAATTATTTGGTGGGAAAAATAATAAAAGAAAAAATGATTGAGGTCATTAATTTTAATTAATGAATAAATTGTAAAAAATATTGATGACGTCATTTTAAAATTTTAGCTGTTAATTAAATGTCAATTAAAACTAACTTTACTGGATCTACCTGAAAATGAACAATTTTAAGTTTAACCAATCATTTTTGGACAAGAAAGTTCTGCTGCGTCTAAACTCGAAATTAAACTTATTCAACGAAGAATTAAATTTGAGTTAAACTAAAAATAAAATAAATTACACACACAAAAAGTAATAGACAAATGAATTTTTTTATTACATAACTTACAATTAAATAATAATCTCAGCTGGCTCATCAATATTTCTGTATATGAATATCATTTAAATTTTATTTTGAATCGATTGCTCTTTTATTAAAGTCCCCGCTAAATCTTCAACTTGGGTCACTTCTGACACCCAACGGTCCAAAATGAACTGGGCACCTCTTTCAGCCACCATTATTGTGGGGGCATTTGTATTCCCTTTTAGATTAATTTAATTAATTTAATTCCAATCAGAAATGTTTTAATCTCAATTCACAAAGTCAAATTAAAATATTACCTATAGGCACCCTTGGCATGACCGATGCATCGACAACCCTCAAATTTTGGACCTTTTCAAAAAAATAAATATCAATTGTTATAATTAATTAAAAAATATTTTATTTATTGAAGACTGACCCCATTGACCCTCAATTCAGTGTCCACAACAGACTCATTGGTAGCCCCCATTGCGCAACTGCCCACGATGTGATGCAAGGTTATCGAAAATTGTCTGATGAAACATTCCCAATAAGCATCACTCCTAAACTCAATCTTCTCACAACCCGGAAAAGGTTGATCCGTGAACCTAGCTCCAATCTTCTTGAACGATTCTGCTGTTTCGACAATTTCTACAGCCTTCTTGACCCCTGTAAAATTGAGATTGAAGGGTCAAGGATCAACTTTGTAGACATTTTAAAATTATTTAAGAACAGACCCTCCACCAAGATGCTCATGTCTTGTGGATAATCTTGAAAATATTTGGGATCAATTAAAAGAGAAGAGTAAGGATTCTTTGATTTTAATCGAATCTCTCCAACTTGTTTTGGTCTTGCTAGTGACGTAATAATCGAAAAAGATTCAACTTCTTTCCCGCCACTAGTTCGATCCGCATATTTCTTCATTATTTTTTCATTGACATGAAAACCCCGCGCAAAATCTTGACCGTCATCAGAATAAAGATGGGCCCCAACATAAAGGAATTGAATATCAGGCCATGTGCCTTCATCTTTTTCTTGTTTTTTAGCGTGGGAAGTTTGAATAAATCCAATTGCTTGACAACCACTCTGAGAAACTATTCCCGTACCCTCTCGAACATATTCGACGAAAGCGGCACGTGAGGCATCTCGATCGATCACAGCAGAGCCCCCTTTGTTGACCAAAAATGGACCCAAATAAGTTGAAATGTGATCTTGTACATTACGGCCAACGTTTGGTGAATTTATTTTAACTTGAATCTAAAAAATTAAATATTTTAATTGTCCTCAATTAATTAATTTTTTTACGTTCGACCTTACGCCAAGAGGCTCCAAATCATTTTTTGGTCCGATGCCACTCAAAAGAAGAATTTTGGGGGACTGAATTCCCGCCGAAAGAATTATTTCCTTTTGCGCATGCGCTTCACTTCTCTGACCATGGCGGTCATATTCAACCCCATAGGCCACTGATTTTCCTGTACCATCTTTTTTGAGGAGAATCTGAAAATATTTTTCAAAAATTAAATCCCGCCGTCATTACAAACCAAAAACTGCTGACCTTGGTCACGTGAGCGTATTTCTTGATGGTCAAACTTTTCCTGTTACGAATTGGCCGTACATAAGCATTGTAGGAACTTTGACGAATTCCTCTTTTAATTGGGAATGTGATGGTGTCAAAACCTTCAAATTAAAATTCAAAATTAATTACAATTAATCATAGAATTGGGGTGTACCTTCAGTGAATCGGCCATTGACGTCGACATGTTGATATCCTAATTCTTGGGCGGCTTGGACAAGTAAATCGCCATTAAATTTATCATCAAATGATTCAATTCTCATTGGCCCTCCTTGGCCATGGTCACCCGTGTCCTGCCATTCAGATCCAGCGTAGTCTTCACTTTTTTTAAAAAATGGCAAAATTTCATCAAAACTCCAACGCTGGTCTCCCGTCAAGTTGGCCCAATGGTCAAAATCTTTTGGGTGACCTCGGGAGTGAATTAGAAAATTTGTGTTGCTGGAGCCTCCAAGACCTTTTTAATTTTTTAAATTAATTTAAATAAACTTTTTTGTTAAGGAAAGATTCGGCAATGTTTTCCGTTCCCTCATCGTTGGAAACATTGCCCAATCTTCCCTTAAATTTTAAATTAATCTTCAACCTTTCCCTTGACTCCATCCCGACTCCTAAAATATAGTAAAAGTTCAGAATATAATTATTCTTTATTAAAATACGAAATAAAAATATTATTATTTAATTACAATTAACCTGATTATTCAAAGACAAACAACAATTTTTCTGCGGCTTGGTCGTATGCATCCAGTCAATTTCCTTGTAATTTAGTAAAGGCACTGAACTGAATGGTATCGCTGATAATGGCATGGGTTCACCTGTAATTAAATAAAAATTAATTAAAATGCTCCAATTATTATTATTGTTATTAAACTTTATTAACGTGTTAAAAATGGGACTGATCTCATTGAGATCTCTACACAACCAAAATAGTTCTTCCCCCACGAACACATAAAACTAAACTTATTGTAATATTTTTTACAAAAAGTTCATATAATTTCACAGATAATATGTTGAGTTTTTTTTAAACTACTGACTCAAACATTTTCACTCTATCATCAATAAGCCATTGGTTTAAAATACGTATAAATGCAGGAAGGGAAATATTTGAGGCCTTCGCTTCAACATTCACAGAGTTTCATAAAACCGCGGACTGATAAAAAATTGATTTCTCAAAGAATGATGTTCGATGCTTTGGAAGAATGAAATTCTTTGTTCGAGTTGAATGACCATCAGAGATAAGATCACCCATACCAGGAACTTGATTGAGTCTAACAGTTTTATATACAAAAAGACCATAAAAATAATTTATTCTCTGACACAGTCAACAAGTTGCACTTTTCGTTCAATTCAAAATAGTCAACTGATTGGCGAGAAAATTCACGATTATCATAGTTATGAGCAATATTTGATTAAATCTTTGGAACCGATTACATGTTTGGGGATGAAAATAAGCTCCCAGAATTGAATTAATTTTAGACTGCAAAATTTTCATATTGGTCTCACATTGATGCCCCCATATTGGCAAAGCATAGTCAATGATTGAGACAATAAAGAAATTTACAAACGTTTTGAAACAACAAATATTAAGATACTTTTTCGTGTTCATGAGACAACCCACTGCTGAAGTTACTCTAGAGCAAACATGACTAAAGTGTTTTTGACATGACATCGTCTCATCAAAAAATACACCTAAGTACTTGAAAACATTTACTCGACTAATTTTATAACCATTACAGAGTAAATCTAAATGTCCATTGTCCACTGTCGTTTTTGAAATAATCATATATTCTGTCTTAGCATAATTAACTATAAGATCTTTGTCATTGCACCAGTTGTCCAAGCTTTCTAAAATTATACTAAGGTCAGCTACTAGTTTGTCAATGTCCGTGTTAAATAAATAAAAGGCTAAGTCGGCAGCAAAAAGTAAATAAAAAACAGGGAGTAGTGAAATTCCTACTCCATTGTAATATAAAGAAAATAGGATTGGGGAAAGAATGCCGCCTTGAGGACAGCCTCTCAACAATTTAAACAACTGCGATATAAAGTCGTCACTTTTGATCTTAAAAGTGCGGTTGATAAAGTACATGCACAAAAATAGCATCAAAACAGGTGGAATTTTTATTTTAAATAAGGATTGCAAACGTTAAAGGGGACGAATCGAATCAAAAGCCTTTTTAAGATCAACAAAGACAACACCTACATTCATATTTGGCTTATCTAGTTTAAGACAAAGATCATCAGTCAAAATTGAAAGGGCACTCGCACAAGAACGATTCTTTCTAAACCCATGCTGGCAAGGATCAAGCAATTCTTCTTCCTCAACAAAGGAATAAAGTTCCCGATAAATTACTTTTTCAAGTAGCTTACTCAAAATTGGCAAAATTGAAGTAGGTCTATAGTTAGAAGCATCTGTGCCACTACCCTTTCCTTTGTAAAGAGGAGTTATCACAGCTGAATTAAAGGTTTTGGGAAGCTGTCCTCGTTTAAGGAAGCAGTCATACATAAATTTCAATGGAGCACTCAATGTAATAACGAATGATTTTAAAAAAAGATAAGGAATTTCACTACCGTAAGATGTCGATCGTTTAAGAGATTTAAAAGCACTAATAAAGTCATTTGGAGTTGTGAATTTCTGTCTCGTCTACTTCAATATTATTAGCTAATTCTTTAATTTTGTTTGTGCCATCGTCACCTGGTAAAGCAAATTGTTTTGCTAATTCACCTGCAATAGCCTCAGGTTAGACCAGTATATCATTACCATTTATTACGAATGGAGTATTAGTGAACTTTTTTGATCTAAATCTAGTCATTTCGTTATACATATAAGTTCCAAATATCAGGAGATGTCAACGCATTATGTGATTTAGAGATATAATATTCCTGTCGTATAGAATCTCGGTCATATATAAGATTAGTTATTTCCGTGGTCATCCAAGGACAGTTTTTCCCTTCAACTTTCCGTTTTATAACAGGAGCATGGTTATCAAGAATTTTCATGTATTTGTGACTCAAAAAAAGATAAAAATGCCATCTGAACTTTTAAAACAAGACATTTGTTCCCAATCAATTATCTTCAACTCAGCTATAACTTTGTCTTTGTCAATGTCGGCATATTTACGTACATTGATTATTTTCGGATGAATTTTAGATTTATCTTTGTGATCGTAATAAGTGCTTTATGGTCCGAAGATGTCAAATTAAAAGCGCCAAATGTAAGCTTACTTAGTTGAAAATTTGCATAAATATGATCAATGACCGTCTCAGAGGCTCCATCAATGCGAGTGGGTTCATTAATGGGTTGACTTAAATTGAATTGCTTTGCCAAACTAAGGAGCATCAATGAGTGACCATTAGTTTCTTTTAAATTTATATTAAAGTCTCCCATCATCAACAAATTGCCCCTGAAATGAGAAAACTCAATCAACAAACTACTCATTGCATTCAAAAAGTTCAACTTGTTGACTGAAGGAGGACAGTATACATTAATTACAAGAATTGGTTTGGTGAATTTAATTTTTAATTTAATTAAATTCACCTCTACATATTCAGGAAATACTGTAGTGTTTTCAACCTCCTCATATGAGCAATCGTACCTCACATAAAAACAAGAGCCACCTCTTGATTTTAGATTATTATAATATGGTAAAAATTAATAGCCCGGAATTTCCTAGGAAATCTTTGAATGAATTGGAAGACGAAGCTCATTTAAAGAAAAAACATTGAACTTAAAAGTTGATAAAAATAATTGTAGCTCGTCTACTTTTTTGGCTAAGCCATTAATGTTTAAATGACCGAATTTTAAACCTCGTATGGCATTGAAATCAAAATTTGATTTAAAATTCATATAATTGTTTTGGTTTGGATTTAATTAAAATTGTAATTAAAAAAACTCACCACCCGCCTCCAAAAGTAAAACAGTGTATTCACTAGATAAACGATAAGCCAGTACATTTCCCGCCGTCCCGCCGCCAACTAAAACAAGCCAACATTAGTCACTGTACGGTAAAAACTTATAATAATGTAAGAAAATTAAATAATGATTACCAATAATAAAATCATAATTAATTAAACTATTAAATTTAGTTTCAGGATTCCTCCAACGATCCTGCATTTGATCAATTCGAGACCACCACGTGATGACAATCCCCAAAGACACTAAAAGTGCCCGCCCTCCCTGAATCCAAAAATGGTCGAGAACTGTACGTAACATCATTTTTAAGAGTTTTGTAATTAATAATTAAATAACTAATTTAAATAATTGTGCTCCAAAAAAATGTATGCCCCTTTTCACGTCTTGCTTTCTCTCTCTCTCCATCGGCAAAAATAATTTTAGTTGACAGTAACAAAATTCTCAATTTTTTCCTTGTACAATTTTTAAATTCATTTTTCAATGGCTGATCAATCAAAAGTTGACGTCCTTGGATGCACAAGAGAGAGGGACACAGAGAGGGGGGGGGGATTTTTTGATGACTTGGCTAACTATTCAAGAAATTAAACATAACCTTAGTAAATAGAAACTTGTTTTCATTGTAAATTACATATTATTACACTCCCCTCCTCACCTGTAAAATTCCCCAATGTTAATTGCCTCTATGTACTACCACTAAATGGAAATTGAAATGCAAATTTTTACACGATTTTAGCCATGAGGACGGCCAAGTGCAAATATTTTTTTGGGAAATGACCCCCCCCCCCTGCCTCCCTCTAAAGATGAGAGAGACAGAAAAATGATAAAAAAGTAGTTCAAGTTGAACCTACCATTAAAAGGAAGACCAAGGTCTTTTTCCAACTTTTTTTAAAATTTTTGTTTTGTGAATATTATTATTTACAGTCAAAATATTTTTAAAAATTAGTTGTAGAATAAAAATAGTTAAATTTAAATGTCATTTTTTTGAAGAGAATCAGGTCGAATTTTACAGTATCCCTCTTTCCATCCAACTTGCTGGTAACAGAAACCTGAACAGCACCACCTTTCCCGTCCATTTATTGTTGCGGGGACTCCCATGATGCAAGTGGTTCCATTGGGAGAGCACTAAAATAATTTTTAAATTTTTAAATAGTTAGTATAAGTGTTTTAATTTTAAAAAAATATTTTTTACATCTTGTTCATGTTCAACAATGGAATTTTGACTAAGAGCAGGACTTAGAGGTGGCTCTTGTTGTTGTTGTGAATTGTCTATTTTATTGGCCAGTGGGACAATTTGAAGGTCACCAGTGACGCAGGAAGTGAAGACGGTGATGAGGGATAAAATTGTGAGTATGAGGATTGCCATTGTTGATTTTACTTGAATCAAAGAGTATTATACAAAGAGGAGTGATTGCAATGTATTTTTTCCTGACCAAAAAGGGACCCCTAAGAACCCTTGTTCGACCACTCACAGTTCAGGCTTTAGTCTGACTGAGTGGTCGAAAAAGGGTTCTTAGGGGTCCCTTTTTGGTCAGGAAAAAATACATTGCAATCACTCCTCTTTGTAATACTCTTTGACTTGAATATATTTTTGAGTTTGAACAAAAAAATTTTTTGTATCAATTTCTTGTACTTGTGACCCCTTCAAAAAAATCCAACTGACTGTGAAAAATGTAGAAAGGGACTTGAGTCTTTGCTGAGAATGGAGGAGGAGCCCTTAAAATTAAAATAGATTGGAATTTCCACATATGTCCACTTGATTGGAACCCTTTTGTTCAATTTCTTGCAGAAATGTCAAGTTTTTTCTAAGGTTTTGAAAGGACTGGACAAAAAGGAAGGGAATTACGATGAAAAATAAAAAATGGGAATGTCCTGAGGCCCTTTTAGTCGTGTCATATACTCATTTAACCACTTAAAAAAGGCGCCAACTCAAGTTCTTTCTGTCCGTCAAAGTCAAAATTTTTTATTTTTAATCTGCCATGGGCTTCATACAAATTCACGTGAAATTCCATGACAGGCTCGAGTTTTTAAGAATCTCAAATGGTTTTTTCAAACTACATTTAAATTATGCCCCCTTAATTTATTTAATGTACCACAGAGAGGAGGAGAGAGGAGGAATTCACATGTTTGTTGAATGTACCAACTTTCCCTCCAATGACCTGACCCTTTCTTCAATGATAAAAAACCCAATCTTGCCTCTTACAATTTTCGCACAAAAATAAACAAAAAGAAAGTCCCATTTCTATGCAGATAATATGGAGGGATGACAAATGGAGGGAATTTTGAAATGACAGTCAGTCTCCACAAATTCTGGATAGTTTTCTCATCCTCATAAAGTCTCTCCCAAAGGAATGGAAGAATCATGAAAAGTCCTTTGTATTAAATACCATCGCGATGGTACTTAAAATCGCTGCATGGTCATTTCATACTAATAACTTTGCAGTCCTAGGTAGGGATTCAATAAAGTTCTTAAATACTTGGCCTTCCCTGGAGCTCCAAAGGCTCTCACAGCCCCCACAAGAATATCCAAATTTGGCAATGTCAATGCATAAACTTGGGGCAAAAGTCAAATATTTTGTTGTAAAACTCGATAATTTTCTTGCCTTTTCATCGAGAGCCAAATTCTTATCAATTTTGTATCTCCTTGAGATATTAAAGTGGCTACTTTATCTTTTTTGTCATTAATAATCCAATTTGATAGAATCCTAGGATTCTGTGTAAATGTGTGATCCATAGCTATAAATCACATGATCATTTTGAGTATCCCAAATTTCTTTCAATTTACTCCAAATATCATGTAACATAATTTATGTTCCTTCCCAATTTTAAAATAATTTTTTGTTTTTTTGTTTTGAACAATTAATTTTTAATTTAAATTCTTTTCATCAATTTTTACATGTCATTTAATTGACTATTTTTAAATAAGAATTCAAATTCAGTGAATGAATTTAAATATAGAAATATATTTCAAATAGGAATAGTAGTTTTGTTCTAATTTAATTTTAAAATAAGCACGTGTGTCATATTATGACAGTCGTAAATCAGGTACATTTTTTGCACAGTTCCCACACACACACAAAACTTGATGACTTTAAGGGGTCATCGCTAAATGACGTCACACTGTTTTCTGGGGGTTTACCCACCCACACACCCCTATGTCAATGTCACACTCAACGAACATAAGAGACCTCTCCCTCTCTGTGTCACACTATGTCACAAAATCGCTGACCCACCCACCCTCTAAAAGTGTGACGTCATTTGGCAATGACTCCTAAGTACCCAAAAAAAGGTTGCTCAAAAGATTTTATAATTTATTTTTTTTTTACAATTTTTTAAATTAGGAATATTTAATGGGAAGTTAAAATAAAAGGTTTGGAATATACTCCAAAAAACAAAGAAGAAAATTAAAATAAATAAATAAATAAAAAATGATTCTTATTTCTTTTTGTCTCTTCATTTTTTGGGTCGTCATTGATTCAACTCAAGATTTTTCTTGTTCAAAAAATGATTCAAAATCTCATCACCATCTCAGTTTATTAAAAAAAAAGAGAAAATTTATAGTAATTTTTGATGAGTAAATGTACTGGATTTTATCGAGATGGTCCATAAGTAGCTTGTTGACTCTCAATAGCTGAGACCACTTTTTCAGCTCGACTGTCCAAATTAAAATTATTGACTGAGCTGGCTGAAGAGTCCCATCCCCATCCAGAATTGGCCACATTGTCAACATTATTAGTAGATTGACCAGAGCCAAAATGACCAAATCCTTTGGAATAATTTGGATAGTACATTCCTCCCATGGCCATCAATAAAATGAAAATGATGACCAAAATATTTGTCTCAATGGCAACCCCACCATAGGCATGACTGACATGTCCATCTTGATTAGGATGATAATGATGAATCCCTATGGGTCCATGTCCATGTCCATTGTTATGAGGATGACCATGTCCATTGTCATAGTGATCATTGGATGGAGATGATTCGTCATCGTCTTGTTTTGACTCCTCGTCAGATGACAGACTAATTGAGGGACTTCGTTGATGAGGCTTTTGAGTGGTTTGACGTCCAAGAGAGGACAAAGTTGTGTGTCGATTACTTAAACTATATCCTTTTTTTTGACTTGATGACACAACTTTTGACACATTTAACTTTACACCAATCAATAAAATTAATAAGAGATAAGCCAATGGTCGATCCATTTTCCTGTTTTTTTAAAAAAAAAAAAAAGTAATAAATTCCCTAAAATTACACTTTTCGAATTTAATTTAATTTTTAAAAATTAAATTTACACTTATGGTAGGTTTCAGGTTAAATATATTAAAATCTGTAACCTCTTTGTTTTTTTTTGTAATGGAGAAGAGTGAAATGTTGATTGTCCAAAGACTGTCAAGAGAGTGACAAAAAATAAAGTTTGACGGATAAAAAGGACAAAAGGAATGAGTGACCAAAAGAATGTCAAGCTTGTTAATTTAACTTGTCAAGTGTCACTCCAATAACGATGGGAGTCGGTGAGTGTGAAAGAAACGGGAGATGTGGCCATAAAATCATCTTCCTTGTCCTTGAATCTCTTTGTGTGTCGAGTCAAAAAATAGATAAAAAAAAATATGAGAATATTTAAAATTATTATATTTTGTCTTATTAAATGGAGGTCGTACACACGTTGAGAAGCTCCATTTACGATCAAGGTTTTAATTTACTCATTATTTAAATAATCATACATGTAATTTACGCTAGTCTAGTCCCTTTTTCTTTCTCTCTCTCTTTGTTGACTATTCTGATCATTTAAATTGTTTTAATGAAATATTTTATGTGTCTCCCATTTAACTTTATTTACTTTTTTCTCTGTCAAAATTATGTGGTTCATTGTTAGACTTTTGACAGTGGAAAAAAAAGTTTTTTTGAATTAAAAAACAATTAATTTTTAACAAGTATTTGACAATGACAAGATATACATTTATTTATGTATTTCTACTAAATGCTTAATATTTGACTTCAATTTTTTTTCTTATAGGTGCAATCATTATGAGTGAAATTTAAAAAAAATTATGGGTAAAAAAATAAACATTAAAGGTTAAATTAATATTTCTTTTTGGAAAATTAAATTTAAGGGGGAAAATACAAGGGTGAAATCATTAAGGCCTTAATTAATATTTTACACCCTTATAAGGGTGTAAGGGTGTATTTTAAGGGTGAAATTATGAATTCTAAGGGTGGCAAAAATTCACACCCTTTAAATGGGTGATAATTTTTTAAAAAATTTATGGCCACGTACGAAATGCATTTTTTGAAGCTAAATGTTAGAGCCAGCCAAAAAAATACAGGCGATTTTTTAGTGCTTTACGGTTGTTACTATTTTTTTAATATGAAGGTTCGCTGCAGCGCTGGTGTCTCAATACTATTGAGTCAATAACGTTAGAGCTCCGAACGGGACCAGGAATTCCCGACGGTACCGGGAAGAGACCAGTACAGAAAAGGCAAAATCTCGTCCCGAGAGTTTTCGGGATTGACTTCCACTATCAGAACCGGCGGTACGGTACCGGGAAGCGTATTTCCAAACCCCAACTGATTTCGGCGGTGGTCAATTTTCCATTGAATTTCTGGCGAATTTAGTGAGACATAAGAACCCCGTAATATGTAAAAATTAATTTTAAAAATATTTTGCCTCTTTATTTTTTTTGATTGGGCGTCTAGTTTTGCAGTTAGGTCACAATTTTGACCTCCGCTCAAAAATTTTTACAAGTCCCAA
>JAQIVZ010003896.1:0-11984 GCA_034700945.1 Arrhopalites spinosus
ACTTTTTTGAGGGGAACAAAGTGGCTATAATGGATTTTGGATTCGTTCTATACATGTCGCGAATGTCCATTGTTAGTAGAGAGGAGGGGAGGGGGGGATGTAAAAGGGCGGATGGGGTCTACTCCATCGGCCATTTTACCTTTGCTCTCTCCATATACAGAAATATCAATTACATATACTCATGATTACACCCAGCCTATATTCATTTCTACACACACAGCCACATTTTTAGATGAGTACACTGTTACCTTACATATCAGAAAATGTGTGTGGTTTTGCCTCCTTTGATTTGAGCACGTTGTAAAAAGTGAGAAGACGGGGACGTTTTACTTCTTCCATGTAGGACAAGTTTGGAAACGGAAATTTTCCCGTCCCAAACCATTTTATACGAACGAATAGAAATTTCAAAACCAACTTTCTTTTTATTCTTGTTTTATTCCATCATTTCCTTTATACGATTGTAAAATCATTCCCTCCCCTCCCCTTTCAACTCTCTTTGGTATTCCAAAAACACTACAAGTTGTATTGGACATTGGTTGTGATTGTACTTTCACCATAGTTAGTTGTTTTTAATTGTAATTTTTACAACAAAAATCTCACTCCTTTTTGCTTTCCTACATCCAACGATGGAATTACGAGTACGAGTACGAGGTATGGTGGCCTTTGTTGGATAAAACTCTTTTGAAGATGATAAATCAATTTAAGAGCTCATTTTGTTCCGTGATGAAGATAAAGAGGGAGAAAGCTGGTGCCCTTTTTTCTTGTTTCCCTCGCTTTCTCCAGAGAGAAAGAGTAGTTAGATACATACGGGAGGGATATAAGTAGAGGTCCAAAATCATAATTTGAATGATGAAAGAACTTGACGATTACTGTGCTATTAGTTATATGTTCAAGATTTGTAATAACAAGCGGGGCACAGCACACACACATTGATATACATATGTATTATATGGGGAGAGATATGGCTAGTTGGGCCACAGACTGTAGAAAATCTATAAAAGTGAAGGACAAAAGCTTTGTGCAGTAGTCCCCATTTCATGCTCTCTAGAATGGTGCCTTTTTTGCCATCATATAATTTTTGGGAACACTTTTTATACACTGTGGACTGTGCCATATATAAAATAAGCCACCATAGGGCCTGGAGTTTTGTTTCTCCCTTGAAAAATATTTTTGTAGTGGGTTCTACACAATAAAGAGAATTTCATACAAGTACAGTTATGCTCCATAGCCAAAATTTATGTTTATGTAATAAGCGTTCATCACCACCACTCCATTTTTTCTGTGTGGTGTTATGGGCTCAAAGAATATAAAGAGAGTGAGGACAGTAAAGTCCAACATTGTGAAATCCCGGCGGGACGTCACACGATGTGAAGGATTTATTGATGGTGATGAGGAGGAGGAGGCACAGGCAGACTTGAGTTTTTTGGGGGTCTCAAAAGCCAAGGTAGAAAAAGAGAAAGAGAAATAGAAGAAAATGAAATGAGCTAGAAAGAGAGGGAGAGAAAGTTTACCACAAATTGAACGTGCTGTGGAGAAAGTGAAAGAGAAAGGAGGATGAGTTTGAATTTTTGATGATCACTTTTCTCTTGTCTCTCTCTCTCTCTCATTGTGGAGAGTGTGTAAAAGCAATAATGAATAAGGATGGGAGTGTAGAATGGAGTTTCTTCATTCTCCACTAAAATAATAATAAACTTTTTAGTAAACTGACAATGACTTGCATTAATTTGATGTGTGTGTGTGCCAATGCTAAAACCCAACAAATTTCTATTGTCTAATTTTCAGGAAGAAGCAAAAACTAACCGGAAAGAAGGGAAGAAAACATGGATTCTTGACCCCGGAAGTAAGTCACTAGACATACAAATAAAATTATAAAAATTGTTGACAAATATTTATTTTCAAACTAATTTTCTCGCTACTTTTATCAAAAATACACTACACAAATTAGAGTAGACATCAGAGGTGTGAATCCAATAAAAATTTGTTAGGAACGAACACTTTTTGATATTAACAATTTACATTAAATTTAATGGGGTTCATTGTTTTACAATGCACAAAAAGTAAAGACTTTCTCCCACCCCTTTCCCCACACTCTATTTGTTTTGACAAGAGAAAATTAGCATTATTAAATTAAGTATGGATGCAAATTGAGGTACACGAACTATAGAAAGAGAGAGAATACTACTAAGAGTCAAGAGAATACCGCAATTGATTGAAATTGCCACAGAATTGGCCTGTAGTGAGTTGTGTACACAATTCAAAAAGGAAAGAATCGATTCTTCTCCTGGTCTATCCATTGCCTTGCTGGTACATATTTGTACATTTAACCACGTGTACGCATATGCATGAAAATTTATTGTCTACATTGAAATTTCTTTCTTTGTGTGTGAGTGTGTGTGTTCGGTTCTGTTCAAAATTCCTTTTGGAACATTGAACAAGGGAGATTATTTGTTTGTTTCTTTTTTTTCTCTTCTCAAAAAAAATAAAACTAGAGCACAAAGGCGTCCTAACCAATGAATCCATTATTTCCATTCCAATTTCTATGAGCCATTCAAAAGGGTATGACGCATAAAAGGCAGCCGCCATTGGGAAATGTCAGAAAATCTAAGTGGCACACACAAAACACTTTTTTTAAAAAAAGTCTAATCCAGAATCCAGATCTATAGGTCAGGAAGGGGAGAAAGACACGAGGGGAAAGTTTTATTATTATTAGACATTCAGTTTTTAAGACATAATCTCTTCAGAGATTTCAGTCCAATAAATTCAACGAGTTGAGGGAGGGGTGGCGTAACAGATGGTGACGAGGATGTGTCCCGTCAAGAGAGAGAGAAAAAGAATGAGATAAAAATGAGGAATGAATTAGTTTTAAATGGTTTTTTTACGGAAATCATTTAAATTCTTTTGAGTTGATTATGGGGTGATTTTCCCCCATTTTTTGGAGGGGCATCATCTCATGATTTAAGACTAATTTCTTTAGTGCTTTTCAAAGAAATGGATTTCTCATTTTTCATTTTATATCCAGTCCCCCCTGTCAATTCCCCCCTCCTCTCTCTCTCTCTCTCTCTCTCTGTAAAGAATTCAATAAGGTTACAAAGGAGGGAACACGTGGACGACTTTTGAACAAGATTTTTTTTTGTAGAATAGTCTCATGGCTGCATATCGCATATCATTAGTTTCCAGCTGAGTTCAATTACTTTGCCTGGAAAAGCATACCGTTACTATTTTCTTGCTTTTGATTCCATGACGAGAAGCACACACAGACACAGAGGCTTGCATGTTTATTACATAACGATTGTCGTAAGAAATATGTAAGCCATGTTAGATAAAGCTTAGTTTTAGTTATCCATTATTACAAGTTGTGTGACTCTGTCACAATCTTTTGATACCAACTGACATACTCCACAGGCCTTTATCCAACAAAATTGTACATGTGTGCCACAAGTTCATACAGTTTTTCTCGTACTATTCTATGTGTATGTAGTTTAATGGAGAAAACTGTATGGTGCATTGTCCAGGGATTCGAGGGAATATAAAAAAACATGCAACCCGCCATGCCTTCAGAATTTCAATTTGTAGAATGGAAGGTCATGATAATAATACTAATTTTTTTTTTGAGCCAAGTCAACTCTCTTTTCTATCTCTATATTAGTTACTTGTACAGTTCACATATTGGTCCCCCAAAAAAAACAGAATTGGGGAGAGATGGTCCCGGTCATTTTATTTTGAAGAAAAAACTTTTCATGATTTCAACTAGTGAAACAGACTCTTTGTACAGACTTTTTTCGTTTTGGCTTTAGCCTTCCCTTCTATTGGTATTGGAGTGAGGGAGAGAGGAGAAAGATAGAAAGAAGAAAGTTATCTCATGAAATTGCTCCCACTCTTTTTCTCGGTTTTTAGTTTGGTAAAAGGGAGGGAAAGGGAAAAAAGCGATGAAAATCGGATCGATTCCTTTTGTACAGAAACCCAACCTTGATGTCTCTCTCAACTGGGAGACACGAGGTTTTTTTTGGAAAGGAAAAAAAAACGAAGACTGCCTTATACAAGTAAAGGAACACATTCCATTTGTACAGTGAACAACTTATATATGTCAGATATGATGGTGAGGTTTGTACTGTACACTTGAATGTTTTCTCAGTTTGCTCTTATTATTATTTCAACTTAAGCTTATTTCTTCACCATAGGCATGGCATCCTCCATGTTAGGTCAGAGGTGTACTCACTCAACCTCCATTTTTTTGATACCTTTTTAGTCTCAGTGTAGAAATGTACAATTTGAAATAATATTGACTGGCTAAACGGAAACTTGAGACGGGAATGGAGAGAGACATTTCAATGGTTTTCTCTCTCTCCCTCAAAAATATTTCAAAACTTGTAGTCCTAGTTCTTCACTAAAATATGTACATGTACACTGCTGTACACTGTACAGATACATATCATAAAAGTATTGAATTTTATTTCATCAATTTGTCAAAAAAAGTCAAGAGTTCTAAGTTGATAGATTTTTGACGATTGGAGATTTGTTTATGTAAGACAAATATAACTTTCTCTTGTAGTTTGTAGTACACAGAGAGAAGGGTACAAGTATTTAGGTAAAGTTTTTGTGACTATAACTAACTTACCTCCTGACTTTTTCTTTTTGGAAATACTTTTTGGATTATTGATGTCAAGGAATGACGTCGACACACACAGAGAAAAAAATGGTATATAACTCTACACATCAAGATTAGATAGGTATCGTGCAATGTAGTATAGGAGATTGGGTCCAAATGATGATGGTCCAAGAGAGAGAGAGAGAGAGAGAGAGAGATGGGGACGAGATTTGAGCAATTTTTTTCCTCCCCCAACATTCCCATCATTTTTATTCTTTACTCTTCTCTAACGACGATATGGACGATTGTCGCTTTACTTGAACTTTTTTCTTTTTTTGGAGAGTATTTTGTCAGTTTTTGTTGCTCCTTCTCCCTCTTTTGTGTTGTCATTGCCTGGGTTGGAGAAAGGACTAACCTAACCCCCATAAATAGAGGCCCAACTTTCTCTTGTCTCGTGAACAAGAGACTTTCATTCTTGAAGAGAAAAAAAAATTAATTCTGCTGCATCAGCAGTAAAGTACAACGTGTCAAGTATGGAGGGGACACGTGAAGAAGATGAATTTGTCATTTCATGGCAGATTTTTTGAGGATGAAGTGAAAGAGGTAGAGAAAGACGGGGAGGGAGAGGGTGGATGGCATGCATTGTGTATGAAGTGTACATGTACATCTATAGAGAGAGAGAGACGTATCACTTGTATATTTTTGCTTTCTTTGTATTATTCTCAAGAAAGGTTACAGACGAAGAGCTAATAGTAGAGATGCACGCATGTGAAATAGTATAAAAATCCACCTTTTAGATTTTCTCTCTGTCGATTTCTCTCTCTCTCTCTCTGGTGTACTCTTCGCTCAAAATTTTTTTGCTCACGTATGTACGAGTACCACTAGGAAAATTCAGGATAAAGAACTAGCCGATAAGGAATACAACATGGATGAAATTTACACGGTAAATATGAAGAGAGAGAGAGAAAGGAGGGCGAATAACTTTAGCCTTGGATTATTATTTTATCTGCATTAAAGAGAAATTCATACAACGCACTGAAGGGGGTTGTCATTCAATTAATTCTTTGTTGAAATTGTGATATCATTTTCAATTCTCCGAAATTCAAATAAAATTATGTTCCCTCTCTCTCTCTCTCCACAAGGACAGGACACACTTTGAGGACTATTTACATGGCCACAACTTAGAAATGGAATAATAGAGAGAGAGTTTAGACAAACAAAGACTATGATTTTAGTATTGTTGTAGAAAGGAAAGAGAAAGTTTTTTGGTGGGAAAGGAATGAAATTAAGCTTTTATGCTTCCTCGCCCTTGTTGTTGTGGTCTTTGCTTTTATGAGAAAAGTAAAAGTTTTTTTTGTGTGCTATTGATTGGTGGTGAAAAGTGGGATGTGATGTGATGGCTAGAGAGAGATGGAGAGAGAACAATCAGAGCGATGCCGATGCGATGGATGAGAATTGAAATAGTTTGTTTGACTTGAGGCATTTTATACGTACACAATACATATGCACCCCTACAATTTCACGTTGGGTAATGTTAATGTACTAATATGAAAAATTCCACTACTTTCTCTCTCTCTCTCTCTGTTGGTCGTCCATCGATTAATGTTTATGCAATTTCTAATTTCTGGTGAAACTCTTCAACTTTTTATGTGTTCTAACATCTGTAGAAAATTCCATTTAGTACAAATTGATGGGAATGGAGATTTTTTTTATTGTGGTGATACCTATCGACCTAAATAGGGAAGAGTAGTAGAGAAAAATGGATGTAGTCAATAAAATGGAAATGAAATGTCATGTTCTTCAATTTTATTTAAATAACATTCCCACTCTCTCCCTTTTTGTCTCATTGTTTGTTCACTTTTTTCTTTTTTTTCTCTCTAGGTGATCTTTGCCAAGCGTTGAAGTGTAAGAAGAAGGAGTTGTGCCTATTAGAGGACGAATTTACGGCCGTCTGTGTCAGCAAGAAAGAACTCCACAAAAGCGGGTAAGAATCAGTCAAGTGAAGCAAGACAGTTGGAGCATAATATTTTTTATATGAGCACATCTCCATGTCTATTGTTTCTCTGTGGTGACTCTCCTTCAAAAAATGTAGATTACAACGTAAATAAAAATTAAGTTGATCTGACAGTTATCAAACTTCATTCCACAAACTTTTTTTTTAAAAAAGGAAGAATCATGATTTTTATTCAACTTGTTTGAAGAATTTGGAGAAAGTTTTTTTTTCTTGTATTAATATAAATATTTTTTTTGATGAATCTTAATATGTCGAGAAAACTTTCACTCTAAACTTTCTTATATTTTTCTGGTGAGCATACACATAGGTACTCATTTATAAAATATTTGTCTAGTTGAGAATAAATAATTCTTACAGATGCAAAATTCTAGCCAGGAACTAAAAAAAAACTAGAAATATTATTTCTTTTTAGTATTTTTTTAATCAAATTTTTTTATCCATGAATATTAAGTTACCTGTGTACAAAAAAACAGAATGTAGGGACTTGGCTATATGAGTCTAAAGGCTATAGAAATATTTTTTTTCGTCTTCATTTCAAATAAAAAGTAGGAAGGTGTAGTACATATAAGAGAGAAGGGAAGACATATGTACAATGTGTAATACCTGGATTACTTTTCACAAGGTGATGGGTTTTCCCCTTTTTTTTTATTTGAAATTTTGTGACTATGGATGAGAGGGTTTTGAGGATATAAAAAGAAATGGTAGGAGCCAAATATCATATAAACTTATTGGAGCTTTTTTCACATAGAAAAAGCCCATCACTGTGGTAATTTTTGATGTCAGTTTGCCTTTTCATGCCGCATTGAACAGCTAGAATCGAAAAAGGGCGATACTGAAACATGGAGGAGAGAGAGAGAGAAGGTTATGGAAAAGAATAGTGATGACAATCAATACGCATCTTAAAAAAAAGAAGAATAGAAAAAGAAAAAAAACCTATCGTGTCTATTCAACTTGGGTATACCATTTTGGATTCTAAAGAGACGTCTCATCGGTTTCTTGTAATGTGACTAAACTTTACTTGCATAAGGATCTATATTTAGTATAGCCTCCTGTTTGATGGCCTCTCTCTCTCTTTAAATGGAACCATGTCCATTCAAACAAAATGAAAATACTATTCAACATCAAATAGACCACAAATACGAACAACTTTTCAATAAAAAAAACATTGTCTCTTTGCCTTTCTCCAAATACCTTACAAGTATTTACAATAATCATGCACGTGCATCGGCATCGTAGAATTTGTGTGGATCAAAATATGATTTTTAAAAAATGTTTTAATAAAAATGAAATGATTTTTCTAGGGATGTGATTGTTCCAAAATCCAAACTAAAAGTGGAGTCGAGTAAATTGGACGAAGACAGCAAGGAATACGATGAAGATGAAGATGACGATTCGGATTATTATGCTGATGATGATGACTCCAATGAAGACATGTTTACCAATAAATTGGACAGCCAAAATAAATTGACATCAACCTCCTCCAACTCAATCGTCTCACCCATCGGAGTCTCAACTGACTCTACCAGCAAAAATTACAAGTAAGATCATCATCCCATTTCTTGTCATTCACAATAAAAAAAAGAAAGAATTATTTTGGACATTTGCACGCCATTATTATTTTATCCCATTTATGAGACACACACACCGTTGTGTGTGTCGTGATGTACAAGAGGACATTCCTCAATTTGTACACTCCATCATAAGATTAAAGGAATTAGTCTGAAAATGAAATTTAATTTTGTATTATGTCTCCCAGTTCAAATACATAGGACACAGCACAGTATATGTATTGTACAAATGGTGGAAACTTTTTATAGAGATGCATGATAGAGTAGGGTACATGTTATATAGAGTACAGGATAGATTAACTTTTAGGGAAGAGAAGTAGAAAGATCACAGTTTGTTGAATCGGAAGCCATGAGTACAGGACTGCGGCATTAGGATCGTTGCCAGAGTATTTTCAAGGCGCCATGGGAGCTTACAGTCTACTATCCAGGCTTGCAAACTACAGAGAACAAATATAAAGAGAGAGATGAGTTCATGATATCGTACATGTTTTTTCCGGGGCTGAATCTTTCCGCTTTGGCTTCTGGACATGGAACTGGCTGGAGAGAAGAGAGAGTGAGAGAGCTTGAAGCGCCACACAATGATTATGTTAGCATTGCGGGGTGGGTTAGTTTGGTTTTGGTCGTCTTGAAGTAGCTCAAAAGAGTCCATGTGTCTCTCTACTAGTAAAGAGTTTGTCAGCCCTAATTAGGGTTACACAGCTACAGCATTTACTTGGGTGAGTCACTCCAGATTATCAGGATGAATGGGGATGTTGGAAGAAAGTCTATGATCAAGGAGAAAGTGACTAAGGTCCCTCATAATAGTTTCCCCCCTTCCTCATCATTCATTGTTTGACTTGGTGATCATCATGATTACAAGTGGACTTAAGAAAAGGCTCATTGGACAGCCATTTCTCATTTTAAAGATGATTACGTGGATAAATTCCTCATGTAATTTTAAATTATTACACATATTATGCATTATCATTTAAGATACCTAAGCCAGTTTATTCAATTTGAATGGATTCCTCCAAATTCCTTCCAAACTGCAACTCGCTCCTCCTCCTCGTTATATTTGGCGGTGTAGCCAAAAATTGAAAAGATAAAAACAAATTTTTGTCTTATCGTTAGTCGAGGTCACTGTACATTAATTAAATTGAGGACAAGTGTGTAAATTAATTTTTGGGGAATTTGGTGTGTGTAGTAAAAAAAAAAGAGGATTAGGTTTATGTAAATGAAATGGTAATAGTAATTTGAATAAAAAAAGATTTTACTACTTTTCACTTTAAACTATTCAACAAAATGAGCGGGGGGGGGGGAAAGAAGTGACGGTGACAGCACATGGCCTGATTTTAATTTTGTGTTGAGGGTTTAAGCAGGAAATGAAGAGAAAGGATTGACAATTTGTTAAATTTCCTCCATCCTCCGGTGGTGAAATGAAAGAAATGTAGCACACTTTTTTTTTTGTGTGTGTGTGTATGGATAAAGTATGTGAGTTCTCGCTTTCATTTCTAGTGAAATTTTTTGTATGGAGGGAGAAAGTGGGAGAGTTATGTTGGAATTTCTCATCTTGATGTACGACAGCATTGAGCCGGAGTTGAGTGAAATGCAAATTCAAACAGGCACTCGAAGCCATGGTGTAAATTTGTTTTTGTGTGCATTTGTTTTCATCCGATGGCATCCAACTCAGTTTTTTTTCACCTCCTTTGGAGATAGACAAGGATACAGACACAGCCTTTCTTTTTTACTCATGTCCCAGTTGTTGGTTCGCAGTTACTTTTTTTGTGAGGATTAGCTGGTTGTATTAAAATAATTTGTGCCCGCCGCAACACATAATACTCGTAGACGAAATGGTGGTGAAAGTAATGGTACGTTGAAAGGTTGGGAGAAAGGAGGGGAAACAACTCAGTTTTTTTTTCACGTCCCTCTCTGGATGTGTCTCTCTCCTCCTTTTGGCACAAAAAGTAAAGTTGGAAGGAAGGAACCATACGAACCATGGGAACGGAACGGAGAGAGAGAGAATAATCGATAACTGCCTCACTTGGCTTTTCCTTTCCCTTAGACTTTACTCACCTCAGCGTCTGTCTTTATGTACATCATGGACCTATCTTGCTGACGGTTCTAGATAGTCGTCGGTGCATGAATCTCTTGGAGACTCGGCTTTTCGTCTCTCTATCTTGTAGCCCTTTTCATGTATGCACACACTTGTTCTCTCTCTCTGTGCAGAGTTGTGTAATTCTCTACGTGAATCGACACAAGACATCAACCCTTTTTTCTTGGTCCCACGCCACATGCAATGCCTCTCTTCCTTTTTCACGGAGATGGATCGATGAAAACGCATGAATCACTGTTTTTGCAAGTCTACAATCATCCCTCCAGCCTTAATCTTTTTGGCCATGTCACTTAATGAGTTCCCCCCCCCCTCTCTCTCTCTCTCTTTTATAACAGAGATTTTATTTATTTATTTTGTCACCAACAGCCGGCCATTTCAGTTGTAAACTTATTGGCATAAATTTTTTAAAGTTCAAATTTTATTTTGCCTCTTGCTGCTCATTTTTTTTAGTACAATTTGTATTATGCAAAATTGAGAAATATTTTTATGGACTCTTTTTTTATGAGGCATATCAATAATTTTTTAGAATCTTTGCACACTCAAACTCACAAAGTTTAAAGTTTTTTGCATCGTGTCCTCATATTATAATTTTTTTTATTTGACTTTGTGGAGTGGAGGGTGGAGTTAAAGTTAACTGCAGATAATTTGTCTGTCCAAGTCCATTTAAATTATAAAGAGTCATTATGTCATAATCTTGATACTCCTTCCATTTTAATTTTGGCCATTGTAAAATTGTCGTCTCCTACTGATACAACTTACCTATCTGTATGTATAGTAGTGATGATCACAACAATGGGAGCGAAACTTTATGTGCAAAATGCAGTTTTGAAGGGGGACGCACAATTTGAGCGTGGGCTACTTTATAGACAAGTTAACTGACTAAGGTGACAGTCTTGACCATAAAAATCTTTTTTTGGCATCCCACGCCTTGACCTAACACTCGAGAGAGAGAGACGAAGTGATCAGTCAGTCTTTGTCATGCAAAATATAAAATTGTGAAGGCATATAAGGTAAATTAAAAAAAAAGTGTAGGTAAAACTAGCTCTCTTAACTATAAACTACATTTAACAATTGTAATTGTACTCCCAACTAAAATTGATCAAAGACAAAATTCCTTTATTCCCATTTGCTACTTTTTTTTATCCCTTTCATTTTATATGGCTGAACAACTTAATTGTAAAATATAGCCCAGTAGATATTTAACGTACATTTAGTAAGCTATAGTTAATTAGCCAGAAAAAAATAAACAGTTTATTCAAATGCCAAGAAAGGAGCGTGCGTTTTCATTCCAGGTGTACATAATAAAAATAAAGTGTTTATCTGATATGAAGTAATGATGGATCGGGATTAATATGAGCGAGTGCACTTGTATTTTTGAGGTTAATTTTTCACCTACACCTACATAATGATGATGACTAATATTTATTTTTTTTGTATTGAATTTAGGTCATGTACGGCTTGTCCAGTGGTGAAACCAACGTTCCTCTGTGGCTCAGACAACCGTACCTACAGTTCTTTGTGCCGATTGGATTACCATAACTGTATACAGTCTTCTCAAGTGATGGTCGTGTGCAAAGGATTTTGTCCATGCAAAGGTATAGCCCTTTCCCTTTTACATGTATGTACAGGGTCGGAAATAACCTTTTTCCCCCCATCCACAGACAAGCCCTGACATGCTACAGAAAATCCAAAACGACAGTTTTGTAGGGAATTTAATTGTGGATC
>JAQIVZ010003897.1:0-11984 GCA_034700945.1 Arrhopalites spinosus
CCTTTGCATCCCTTCTATTATTAAAGTTTTTACATACTGCTGGCATTGATTTAAGTCTACAAATTGAAATATGTGTCCCAATTAACCCGGCCACTATTAGAGACCGGGCATTAATTGAAGATATACGGTAGTATTAAAGTAGTCAAGAAATGAGAAAGCCAAAAAAAATTATTTCACACACTTTTTTCCATACTCTCCAACTTGCCATGTACATTTGCACAATATGAAGAATTATTCATCAAAAGTTTGTATTCATCTTGATGAGAGTAAAAAGAGAATATATTTTTCCGTCAAAAGAACTCATCCTCTTTGATATATATATTTATTTTTTAGCCCAATTTTCTCATGGAGGTTACAGGTGTAGTAAAAATTGCATTGTATTATTTTGCATGAAAAAAGTATACACTTGTATGTACATACAGGATGAATACCGAGCTGATTAGTCTGTCAGTTTAAAGGTAAAATAGTAAAACTGAAGGCGTAGCAAAATAATAAAAATGTGTTGTGCTAAAATAAAATTCTTTGATGAATTTTTCTGCATGCGCGTGTACACTCTACACGGTGTGTTAGAACAGCAAGAAGAAAAACATGGGTTAGGATGAAAATGAGGCAGTGAGGAGTATGGGTTTGTGTGTGGATATATAATAATAATTTATTTATACAATGATTTCTAAGGTCATTATTATTTGGTTGATTTGCTCATGTAAAGTATATAGTTGAGGCTATGTAACCATCATTTCATTTTGGGCGGTGGTGAGGAATATGTTCATTTTTTACATGTATCCCAAATCTGCATATGTGTGTGTGTGCACTGTACTGACTCCTGTATATATGTAAAGATTAGAGATATATCAAGAGGATTAATTTTCTGTAGATGGTAAAAAACATGAGCTCACTAAATCTTTTGATTGTCAATAAGTTCTTTATAGGTACGAGTACACATGTACTTAAGGATAAGTAGAGTTGGAATAAATTCTTGACTCAAAAAATATTCTCTGTGTATTTTTACATGTCTTGGAGTCGACTTCACCTAGTTCTAGTTACATGACTAATTGTCTCTACGAGTTTATTACCTGATACTTTTTAAATGAGTGTCTGATGAGTATGGTAAAATTATTTTTTTTGACAATTCAAAACTCTCCTGACATCATACAGTTCAAAACACCAAAGGGTAGCCACGATCAACACGAAATTGAATAAAAGTCAACAAGTAGACTAAGGACAATGTCCATGTTACTTTTTTTAAACTGACCCTCCTTCTTGTCTTTTTCACGTACTACAGTACTACAAATTATAATTTGTCTAGTTGTGATTCAATGACTCACGTTTTTTTTAAAACTCCTTTTCCTTTTTCATCTTTAATCTCCATCTCCAGTGGAGCTCTCCACTAATGTTAAATTTAACTGACTTTATTATAATATTTATTTGTTTCAATAATTGATTTTTGTTTGTACTTGACTCATATTACAATTTAGATGGAGGATTTTGTGAAAGCAAGAATTAGTCATGTTGATTATTTTTGACATTCAAATACAATTTTTGTGAGCACCTTTAAAATTCTTGTTAGTTTTGGCATTTAATGAGTCTACAGGTGCATTTGTTGAATGAGGTTTGCATAAATATAATTACGGTAAACGTATTATTCATTAAATTTGTATTATTTTTTTATCCAGTTAATGAGTTAAGATAGATAGTCATATAATTAATTTACTTCACCTTATTTCTCATTTTTATGTCCCTACTCCTTTTACTCCTGTTCTTGACCTTTAATATAATTAAAGTTGGTGATATTAAACATGGGAAAAAATGGGGTTTGGGGATGAGAGCACTAAACTAATTTAAAGATAATTGTTTTGAATTTATTATTGTAGTATGTACAGTTATTCTTCTTCTAGCCATTAACAAAAAAATTAATTTATTTGATTTCTTTTTCTTTATTTCAGAGTACATTAAACAAGCAAGAAGAGTCTGTTGGTGGTAGTGGTGGAGCTGAACAATTGGACCGGGTCAGTGTCAACGCTAGTAGTTCAACGGATGACTATGGTTTCCTTCCTGTTCAAGCCCTACATCATGGACTGACTACAGGTGCGTAAAAAATTAAAGTTAAACACTATTACATAAAATAATTGCGTACGTGTAGCTGTACTTGTTTATTCCCATACAAGAAAAGGATATTATTTTGTCAGAAAAAAAATCATTTTCTAGTTTATTCTTTAAAATGATTTAGCCTAAAGGTATAATGATAATTTGTAATTTAAATATTACATTTTTTTCATATTAAAGAAAAAAAAATTATTTTATTCTTCAATATCATTTTTCAAGGGGATGAATTATTTTCATTTTGGAGGAGTAGGAGTATGAGTGTTTTTTTTATGTACAATCTAGGTTAGGAGGTAAAATAAAAATCTCGGATTAAATTAATTTTGCCACTTTAAGAATTTTTAATTAAAAATAAGGAGGAGTGGTTAAATAGTATGTAGATCTAGAGATATATTAGATTTATATTTATTATGAATATGATAATTCCTGGATATTTTTAAATAAATTTTTAATACTTGACAAACATTTAATTTAACCATGAGTTAACCCATATTTCATAATAAATAAGAAGCAAAAAAAAACATTTCATTTAAAAAACTAACAGATGAAGGTCTCATCATCTTTTTCCCCATCTTTTCTTTAAAACACGTAGAAGAAGAATGAGGACTGACGATGAGACGTCAGAGAAAAGATGTAAATTGCAAATTTATAATATGTTGGGTTGGCTAATTGTAAAAAAAGGGAGCATGGCATATACATACAATTACATCATTTTACATTTAGAGACTAAAAATGAAAATGAGATTAGCTAAAAAAAATTTATTGTAAAATATCAGTAGAATGAGATGACGGTAGATTAGAATTTATGTCTTTGATCAAGATGTAGACTGTTTGAATAGTAGTGTGCAGGTATAAAACTTGTCCATTTTTTTGTAGAAAGGACTCAAGTTGCTACTTGAGACTCTCATAGAGTTCCGACTACTGACATACACACAGAGACAGAAATTTAACAATTGGGAGATGTGATGCAATTATTTTTTTTCTAAGATGCAGACTCATCTGTAGTGATACAAGACGGAATGATTGTAGAAATGTTCCTGAATTGAAATGTCGAGTACATACTAAATTAATGTATAAAAGTTTAATCGTACTCGTGTAAATTAGTTATGCATTGAAAAGTTAAATGTAATCCACATTTTTAACTATCTCAAATTCAAAGTTGCAATGTGACACACGTAGACGTAACGTAGGTAATTTTAATTCTCTTTTTTTCATACAAAGTATGGACAGTGTAAAAAAATTATTTTTGCTCTGCTCTGCTTTACACACTAGCATGTTTAAAATTGTTAACAATAGTACAGTAAAAAAAATAAGGTTTCAATATTCTTGAAATGAAGACAATGTGAGAGTCTATATGGAAAGGTAGTGAGGACGTGGAAATGAGCAAGACAATGGACAATGAATTCATACTCGAGATTGAGATTGGTTGTTCGGCAGGGGGAATAGAAGAGAGAGAATATAGATAGACAGGCACATTGTCTGTACAACATGAAATATATAAAAAAGGGGTAAAAAGAAGATACCGTTATTTTGCCATGTCCCCCCCCCCCTCTCTCTACTTGTACTTTATTACGTAGTCTACTATTATAAATTTTCTACCCATGTATTATACAATCACAATCATCCTACGATTGCATTTTGATTGACTTGACATAAAAAAAGTAAAGTTTTTTTTTCTTCGTGAAGCACAAATCGTGATTAACATTACATGGTTCACCTCATTATCTATCCAAAGAGAGAGAGACAGAGAAAAAGAATAAAAATCAATTCTATTTCAAATTGTTCTTCTCTATTGTCAGTTGTCACAAATGTATTGATGTGCAAAGATCAATTTTTTGAGGGAAAAAAAGATTGTTGTTTTTTTTGAGCAACATTTATATAGTTAAGAGTGGAGGAGTAGAGAAAATAATTTAATTTTTAGAGGATTTAAATAATTGATTCATTTAATAATCGATAACACGAAATGATGAAATTGAGATAACATCAACATCAATATATTTTTTTGGACAGACAAATGGAGAATCTTATTTATGTTGTAACTATCTGTATTGTTTGTAACCGTCAAGGATGATGACAGGCGGCTTAAGAACCAAATAGTCTGTCATGTTATTTTTTGACAGAGGAGTGCAAGGTTTTTAGTGATTGTCCATGAGATAAAATAATTTTTTTTTTCTCGTAGTTTGTGTCTAAGTCTCTCTAGTGTATCTAGATCAGATTACGGAAACTTGCAATTGAAGAAATGCGGTTTCTCTTATCTTTTGTTGTTTAGCTTTAAAAAACAGAGTGTCTGCTCTCGCTCTGTTCTTGTTATTTTGGGGGAGAGAGGCCAACCAGAATTTTTACAACCTGCTGCCACCTTTTCCGTATCAAATGAAGTGCTCAGGTAGACAAAGGAGGAAGAGGGGCTTTATTTTTTGTGTTATCTTTTAAGTGGAGAAGATTAATGGAATATTTTTTTGAAATAAATAAATGTCTGTGGTTTTTTTGTAAGTAAATTGCTTCATTCTAATCAATAAATAGTATTTGTTGAAGACGTTCTTAGATTGAAATAGAATTTTCTATTTATTAGAGAAAATTATTTGATGTTTATTTCATTGAAGTCACAAGAATATTGCCCAATATTATTTTCTTCTAATGTTTATATGTTGAGAGATTAACTAGAGAGTGCTGGAATAATATAAATAAAAGTAAATGATTGTTTATATTTTGTGTGCATCACAAAATAAATAATTTATTAAAGACGCCGTTATTAGTACATTTGACATTTATAAATGTACAGTGTACACCACACTGTGTGCGGTGTTTCACATTTAAACAAAAAATGATATTGATCAACATTGGTCAAACGTCATGAGTTTCTTTTTACATAGAAAGTTTGACCGAATAGACTAGAAAAAAGCTGGTCAACAAAATGATTAAAAAATCATTTGGTTTTATTGGGGTTTTTTTTATTAGTATTCATCAAGATTTTGAAGAGTTATTCCACAACGATGAAAGTTGTGTATTTTATATAAAAAATTATTTGGTTCTGTTGATTAAATATAATTTAAGTAATTTCATATTTAAAAAGAAATTAGTTAAAATTGATAGCTAAATATTTTCTGTGTTTAAATTTATTTAGTAATGAGAGGTTTAAGTTTAAAAAATTGGAGGACAGATCAAAAGTCCTCTAATTCGTCAAAGTGTTCAATACATCATTTCACCATTATGGGACCGACATCATCATACTATTTAAAATTATTTAATCGTGTTAAACCATCAAAAATATCAATTACAGCATTCAAATTGTTGCATCGTCAATTTTGGATATTTCATCATGATGGTATTAATTGTAAGAAAAAAGTTCTTTTTTTCTTCTTGAAGCTTGCCTTTCAATTCATGTTAAATTCATGTTGTTTATAAAAAATCACACATTTAACAAGTCCAATGGAAAGAGTGTCATGTCTTTACAAAAAAAACAATTCTCACATGATCAATTCACATAAATCTTGTCATCGTCATCCATTTTATTACATGATGAGCATTAAAGTGAGGAGTTAATTGGAATCGTGAAAAATGTTTTTTTTTGTTAACAACCAGCTAAATGAATAAGGAGAATTGTCATATTGTACACTGATATATATCAAAGTTAACAGGACTCTTCTTTTTGAGTTGTACAAAACTTGCACAACGACATTGGTTGGTCTGCTCTAGTTTCATGTTAGTAATCTTCCATTTACTCCATTTTGTATTATTATACTCAACCTCACGGCTCACAGGTGATGGAGGAGAGGGGGAATACAATAAGTAGCAAAAAAACATTCTGACAATGAAAAATAACAGACACAGGTTAGAATCCTACGTAACCTAAAGAATGTTTGTAGATGATGATAAAAAAATGTGGCGTGGGAACGAAGGCTCTGTAAAGGCACCTGCCAATTTTTTGAGTCTCATCAAAATACAACATGAACTAGTATCTGTACATTGTGCTATTTATTGAATACTCGGAGTTGTGTTGTGTACGAAGAATAGACTGGAGTTTTTTTTATATTTTCTTGTGGCTTTTTTTCTCTACTTTAACTATTGACATTGTAATGGATGCCATGTTGTTAAAGTGTCAATTTCAAAAAGGAGATTGTGTAGGATGATGAAGTTTGATGATACGCAATTGTAGTGTGTTTAGTATTGTATCATTTTGTTTTATTTTTTGCCTTTTGTTATATCTAAGATACGGACGGAGTGTTGAGACTAGTTGAGATGTTTTGTGTATCATGTACATGTAGGTACAACAATTTAAATTCTATATATTTAAGTTTAATTTCTACTGAATTTATTTCAAGAATCAAAAAAATTGGGTAATAATATTGAATGTCAATTCAATTAGGCTCTGCATGTGAAAATTGTATACTGTACAATTTTGTAGATGTTGTGTAGTTAATTATGTATAGCATTTAGAGTGAATAAGTTCATTGGATTGTAGATAATAAATTGACCCTGAGATTATAACAATACATTTTGGTGGAGTGTAGTCGTACAATTGAGAAAAAATTTTCTTTTCAAACATTCCAGGCAATCAGCGTTCAAGTGCATTTTGACTAATACGAGGGGTGATCAAAAAGTAATGCTTATGATTTTTTATCTTCGTTCCTTGTAAACCGATCATTAAGATATTTGAGTATGTTGTACTGGAACTTGTTAGGGGTCTATATAAAAATTTTGAAGTTTTGAAAACAATTTTAAGGGTTTCAAAAAAAATTATTTTTGAAACTAAAAAACACGTCATTGCTCCGGCGGGTTTTTCTTGAAAACTCAGCTCCGTGTAGGAATTTTCAAATTTCCAAAACAGGTAATATAGCCTGTGGTGTGATAGACACTTTGTGAGAGTTTCAAGTTTCGGTCAGGTCAAGAAAGAAAATGCCAGTCACGAGAACGCGACGCTTGGAGGGAGAACGTTTTTTTTTCTCCAAATGTCAAAAAGACTAAAAAGTGTGCATTTGACACTAGTTTTTTTTGACCTAATCTTTAACATGAAAATCTCTTGACCATATGTCAAGTAGCTTGACTCTTTAGCTTCAACTTCCGCTAAAAAAATAATTTTTTTTGCCCAATGGGGGGACCACAAAAATTCTTACAGTGAGCTGTGTTTTCAAGAAAAACCCACCGGAGCAATGGCACCATTTTAGGTTTCAGAAATTACTTTTTTTGAAACCCTTAAAATTATTTTCAAAACTTCAAAATTTTTATATGGACTCCTAACGAGCTCCAGTACAACATACTACAATATCTTGATGATCGGTTTACAAAAAGCGAATATAAAAAATCATAAGCGTTACTTTTTGATCACCCTACGTAAATAATAATAAAAAAATTTAAAGGTTATGTACAATTATCATTGATGCAGTCGCAGTCTATTGAAGTAATAATTACTATATTACAATAATAATTACAATAATTATTATTGTGAATCACAATTTGTGATAAGAGAATATTTATATATCAATATTTTTTGTTTTGTCTTTTGTACAGTTGAGGGGAATAAATCTCAAGGTAAATCATCCAAAAAAGACGGAGCTTCATCTGCCCTATCAGATTGTGACGAAGAAGACCCAGGAGACTTTCCAATTCTACCTCCCCGTAATCCAAATCGAACGTAAGTCTTTTGTAATGCAATTCATCAAAAATGTCATATTAATAAAAAAAACATGTGTATGAAGCATATTAACTGGAATGTAGTTCTTAATTTTATGTGCCATTTATGACTTGTTTAATTATTATCAGCAACAGTGTGCTTCTCCTTTTATTGAAATAATTTTTTGGAAAACTTTCTTTTCTCGGGATTCCAAAAAACTGGAAAGAAATTGGATGGGAAAAAAAAGTTTAAGGAGAGAGAAAGATATTGAAAAGTCAATTTGATGGGGATTTATCTTAGACTGAAATCTTTTTTAAGAATGAAAGACGGTCAAGACTATTTTTAGAAAAAATCACAAGTTTTTCATCTCCTCCTCTTTCTCCCTCTCTCTCTCTCTCAAACATCTCATATAGTTGACAAATCCCTCTCAAAAGATATGATATTTCTCATCCTTTCAACTCTACAAGAGTTCATAAATAATTTTCTTTTTTTTGTGGTCTTTTACTTGAATGAGAGTGACAGGGGGTGGTAGAGGAAGGAGTGAAGTATTTTAGACTAAGACTTTGGTAAAGAGTTTATTTTCTAAATCGAAACCTTCTCTCTAAAGCTTTCCCCTCCTTTCTTTTTTGTGCTCATCTCTTGGAATTTTACACATTCTTTGGTGCATAATAATCAGCCGTCAAGTTTATGTAGAAAAAAACCGCAATATTAATACTATAGCCCCTTTTTAAATCCTCCAGAGAGAGAGAGGGATGCTCCCCACATAAAATAGAAGTGTGTGTACTTTATGAACCGTAAGCCGGATTAAGTAGTCTACACACATGTTATATAAAAGAAGTACAAACAGCTCAATATCAATGTACCTTTTTACAGCACCTTTAAAACTATATTAAGTGCAAATCCTCTACTTTCTTTACTCCCCATCTAATTGCACCTTCTTTCCTAACTCTTAAGGGACTTAAGCTGTTCTCTCTCTCTCTCTGTCTCTTTGTGTGTATCTGTTAGGTGGATTTCTTGTGAAATATTTTTACTGAGAAATTTTCATACCCAATTTTTTATTTATGTACATTTGACATTTACCCTCTTCAAGTGTTTCCTTGTCAAGAGATATTTTAAGAGTTTCTTTTTATTAAAACTTAAATACAATATTTAAAAATGGAGCTGATTTGAACTACAAGTTTTCAAAGGAAATGTATAAATACTGATTTTTATTGATTTTTTTTGAGGGGTGCACATAGTCTTTGGGAATACGCCTCTCCCCACCCCCACATGAGTAATTTTTAGAGATGACAATTGAGCAAAAAGAGTTTTTTTTTGTTGTACTCGTCACTTATAGATTGTGTAGGTCTATGTTGAGCATTGTTAGATTGAACCATGGCTTAATTTTGGTTAGGAGTTTTTCTCTTTACTTATGTGTGGGCTTTCGCCCATGAGTTTGGGAGAAAGTTGAAATCGTTTTCTTTTAGTTTCACTTTTGACAGCGGATTAGTTGAGGATTTTGTAGAGTCTTGGGGAAACTGTTACTTTTGCAAATCCAATGCTATTCGTTATATCCCCCCCTCTCTCTCTCTCTCTCTCTCTTTACCACGACCTTCTTGGAGCCATATCTAGGCTTGTGATCCTTCATTGAGTCTCAAGATATTGTATGTCTTCTTTTTTAGGCTAAGGATTTTTAATAAGCTTTGAAATTGTGTCATGTCTCTCTCTCTCTCGATCAATTATTTCTTAATACTTTTTCCCATTCATAAAACTTTTTTTCATCATTAAAAATACTACACATTTCATTATGAAAATTAATAATAAAGATTAACTCTATCTCAAATTAAAAATATTATTATAAATTTTGTTATAAGAGATTTTTTAAAATGATGAGACAAAAATTTATTTCTTGTGGTGAAAGGAAAGTTAAAGTGAAATAGAAAATTGGAGTGTGAGCCGGTCCTAATGTCAACATTAAAGAAATGTCTGCCTAAGGGAAGGATCAGCAGATGGGTTTTGTAGACAAATTCACACTTTTTCTCTTACTTTTACCACGCAATTTAGAGACTTGTGGACGTCATAAAATAGAAATTTACGTGTGACACGTATTTATGCAAATCAGCTTCATATTTAAATACATTCCATGTACATAGACATAGTCTATTACATGAGAGGGAGATCGGTACGTGGTATTTCCACCCGCCTTTTATTATTTTTGATATTGTCCTGCACGTCCCTCCCTTGATTTAGGGGAAAACATGGAGAGACAGCTGTTGTCATTCGTCATCGTAATTTCTATAATTCTTTGGATATTTTTTTCTTCTGTTTGTTTGCATGTTCTAACTTGTTTATTATGAATTTGATGCGAGTATTTTTAATTGGTACAAATGATTGTAACATATGGACTCCATATTATGGAGTAAGTGAAGATATAAAAAGTTGAACAAGATAATGAAACTAAATTTAATTGTTTTACAGATTAAATTCAAACCGATGGAATTCAACCGGAAGGGGTAATTCTGGGCATGGATCAAATAACTCTTCACATTCCTCAGTCCATCCCAATTCCCTTACTGCCTCTTCGTCTACAGGAGGCAATAGTAAACGTTCCTCCAAATTAAAGCGTCGAAAGGCGTACTACCGTGATAAAAAAGAGGTAAGCAAATTTTTTTATTTGTTTGCTTTGTTTTTATTTAAAAAAGTGGGTCAATGAGAAACCAACAAAAACAAGACGTCTCTCTCTTTTTTTCTCTGGAAAAAAATGAATTTCATTGTTTTCATCTTGTTTTTTATGCATATAAAATGTAATTGCTATGTGTAGCAAATTAATTAAATTAGATTCATTTTCTTTGTGTGTGTGTGAAGGAAGAAAGTCATTTGATTAAATTTCTACAAAATTTGATTAGCTTTTAATTAATTATAATATGGAAAAGAGTATAATATAATTGTTACGCAGATTTTTAATTAAAAACAGAAACAGAAAGGCAAAAAAAATTAATTAAGATGATATGAATCTTATGAAATGGAAACGAAGACGAAGATGAAATTGGGGAATATCGTCAAGAATAGTGGAGTCACAGAGAACCCAATGGAAGTAAGGGCCATAACAAATTCTTTTTGGTTGGATGGAAGATTTGATACAAATATTAGTGTTGGTATGAGGATTCCAACATAATTTATATTTGAGCCAGACTCCATCATGGGGATACCAATAGATGAGAATGTAGAGGAATGTAATGAATAAAATTATGAGAATACAATTATTTAGGGATGATGATGAATTATTTTTTAGTTTAGTCGACTCCTCCAATGCACGTATCAAGTCAAGTGTGTATTCAACCTCGTCAAATGATTGATAGGATTTTGTAGTTGTGTCATCATTGAAATGTTGGGGCATATTTGGTGGTCCATGATTTAGTAGGTAGTGAACTACTTGATCCAATTTTTCACCAAATTTATCCATGTCCTTCCACCAATTTTCCATATTGTTGAATATTTCTCCTACCGAGTCATTTGTACTATTTGTGTGAAAATTTAATGGAATTATTTTGGTCAATTTTTTTGAAACTATTTTAGAGTATTTTTCTCTTTTTTTGTACTCACTTTGTCATTTCATCCTTCCTCTCACTCTCTTCATTGTTCTCATCATTTGTGTTTAGGTCTCCAGTCATTTTTTGAAAGTTATTTTTCAATGAACAACATCTCTCTCGTCAGTACACGTCACAGTGGGACAAAGCGATCCTAATTATTTTATTTTTTTAAAAATTCAAAAAGTTTGTTTGAAAATTGAAACGCTTTTATTGGCGTTTCTATGATAAATTCCAATGAAATTGTGCACGTGCACGAGTGCTCCATGTCTATTTTGTTGTGTAATCTTTTGAGATTGCACGTGTTTCAAAAGTTTTGATTTGCAAAAACTTTTTTGAAATGAATTTTGATTATTGTTCATAGCAGTAGGTCATAGCAACATGTTTTTTCGATGTCATTTGAATTGAGACACAAATTATAATTGAGATTGATTAACAGAATTATTTCTTTGAGGTCATCGATTTGACTATAGAAAAATATCAAAATATGTGAGACTTGATGTGAGGCAAGGGGAAGGGGGGGAATCTCAACTAAATCAGGTTCATTTAATTTGGATGAGGACTCGTGTGAACACTCTTGAGAATGGAAAATGTTGGAGGATGAGACTCTCTCTCTTGGGGAAGTCATGAATAATAATACCGTATTATCTCTATTAAACCGCCTGGCGGTTTATTTATTTTTGACCCCCAGACCCTGGAGGTTTATTAGA
>JAQIVZ010003898.1:0-11980 GCA_034700945.1 Arrhopalites spinosus
AAAAATACTCTTTTTTTGTTACCACATACGGCTGAATAACTTCTTCTAAATTACTCATTGTAATAATTTCAGTAAATCTTTGGTTATTAATTTTAGTTGAAAATTTTAACTTGAAATTTAACATGTGACATGTTGAAATTGTCATAACCTGCCTTTCGTTTTATCCGAACTCGAATTAAAAAGAATCGACACAGCCGAAGGAAAAATTTGTACTTTTAAGTTTGGATAAAAGTTTAGATAAAAAAAATTCACTTTTATTCAAACTTCTTTATCCAAACTCGAGGTTTCGATATAGCAAAAAGTCGCTAATATTTTACTTTAACTTTTGCGTGATAAAAGTTACATTTAAAAATGAAGTAAAAGTCACAATGTTTACAATTTAATTTTAAATGAGAAATTAAAATTGTAGTTTTTTAAATTTCAATTTATTAAAAAGTCTACTAGAAAATTTTCTAGTAGATTGTCAATCATTTTTTTTTCAAGTTGACTTGAAAAAAAATTGATTGGCAATCTTTTCAAATTTTAAAGAGGGCAGCGTCCAATTATTTATAATTTGATGGGAAAGTACAAAGCCCTGAACATTACCTACAAAAAAATTGTTTGGTATTTCAAATATCGTATTTGAATAATTTTAAAAAAAATTAATCAATTTTTTTTCGCTGTGACGTCATATGACGTCAAAAAAAAATTTGTGGGCTCCATTGTTGAGGAATTCATTTACGTCTTCTCTTTGTCTCACAAGAGGATTGAACTGGATTTAAATTAAAGTTGACATTGTTGACAATTTTTTAAATCTGTTTTTCCATCTCCAAGGTCACATTCTTTATTAAAGTTTTTAATTTTTATTATGTATTCTACGTCCCATTGACACACCGAGTGGCTTTTTTGGGTCTTGTCAAATCCAACAAATTTTTATCAATTTTATTTAATATTTAAACAGCTTGAGATCAAATCACAATTTATAAATTATGTTACATACATTATCAGTCATTAAATATCTGGGTATAAATCCTGAGATTACATTTAAATAAATTGTCATTTAAAATGAATAATTTAGTAAAAATTCATTTCTTAATTTTTATTTCCTTAATTTTACTCCATCTTGCCAGCTCCTGTGACTGGGGATGTTTCCGGGGTTGTGGTGGCTGTTGTTGTCGCAGAAATCCAATGGATAAAGACTTGGAGGCAGACACAATATTTAACTATGTTGTTCAACAATCCACATTAAATTATAATTAACTCTAGTGAGAAATTTTTTATTTTAACGCCGTTTTGACATTTTATTGTAGCAGTCGTCTTCTTTAATACTTCAGTTGAAAAAAAATTGACTTTATTGTGCAATTTTAGGCTTAAAGGAGCTTAAAGGAACTTCCAAGAATTAAAAAAATGAAGGATTAAAATTAATTAGACAAAAATACTATAACCTCAAATTAAATTAAAGTCTATTAAAATTTGCCTTTTATGACCGGAATTACATTTTAATTTTCATCAAAACAGTCGAGATTAACTCCAAAATCAAGACACTGTACGAGACGGCAATAAAGAAGGTGAAAAGTTGAAAAATTAAATAAATTGTGGAATTTTCAAAACACAAAACTTCAAAATGTCCCAAATCTTCATCAACAAATTGACCATTGACGCTCAAAAAAGATTGTGAATAAAATTGATTCCATTTTTCCCACAAAAAATAAATACCAGAACTCATTAAAATCCGAAATCTTTGTGGAATTAAAGTACCATGATGTTCAGCATGATAATTAACTAAAAAGAAACCTTTGACCTTTCTCAAAAAATCATCTTGTTCTTTTCGATTATGAGAAAACTTTAAAAATTGATTTTTGTCTTTCATCAAATTTTTAAAAATGTTCCAAAATCTCTCAAACTCTTTTTCGAGAACAACAAGTACACTTCTACGCCGTTTCATTTCATTTTTAATTATTTCAGAGAGTTGACTTTCACAACTTTTTTGTACATTTTGCACATATCGGAATAATTTGTAGCCATTTTGGCAAAATTTATTTGCGTAACAAGCACTCTGAGTAAATTTTATTTGGAGGTAGGGACTTTCATCACAAGTTCTGCGACAAGTGTCGATATAGGTCACGGTTGAACCGGAAAGTTGACTCACAAATTTCGGAGTAATCGGGGCACTTTCTTCATAACAATCCTCGTAGGTCATGTGCAGCTCAAAGAAAGTTTTATTAAAACTGAATTGATTTTCACATGACATATGGCAAGGAATGTCAATTTGAGCTGAGTAAATGTCAAAATTTTCCAAGTCCATCGAGTGAAGATGGCGCCACTGGGTGTGGAAAGGGTAAGGGAGGGTGTAGTCCGATTTGAGCACACCCGTATACCATTGCATCAGCACCAACCCCATGAGTAACCACACCCCCAAAACAACCCGACATATTTTCGTAGTCATCAACCTGACCTTGACCCCATAAGAAAAGGTCAAGGGCATTTCCTTATACGGTTGGACAAGAAGAGTTCGCACAAGCCAAAAAAATGTCGAGAGTACAATGCGCAGTTGGCAGGTCAATTTTTTCGAAGGCCAATTTTGAAGAAAAGGCCAAAGAAAGATTGCGGTGAGAACAAGAGAGGAGAGGAGAGCCAGCCACACGGAAAGGTCAAAGGGCGCTAAGTAGATTTCAAAGGAATATTTAACCTGGTTGACCTGATCTCCAGTGATAAATTTAAAGGCGTCTGTCACTCCCGTCATGCGAACCCAACCAAGGGCACGCCCTCATGAATTTGATGGCGTGACCCCAATGTCACTTTGTTTTTTATGAAACTTTTGTTGAGTGCCGACAGAATGAAATCCATAGTCAATTGATTTAAGTCTGAATTTTTACTGAAGGGGGAGCCACGTCCACTTGTCAAATAAAAGTTTTCCATTGTTTGTGTTTTGTCTTCAAATTTTAGGGTGTGAAATATGTCGTCAATAGCCCACAATATATTTTGACCATGACCCATCAACATTTTGAACGTGGTCAGCAATGTCCCATAGCAGGAGGCGGGCCCTGGTGGACAGGTAAATTCTCCATAATCGTTTCTGGTCCCTTTCCCATACATTCCTGCTTCGTGATTTTCACGATTTAAGTAAACACCAAAATTCAAAGGCGCCATTTTCATTTTGTCGGTTTTTTCTTGATAGAACATGAGAAATGTGGGTGAAAGAGCCCACATGTCAAAGGTCATCTCGAACAATTGATTTGTCCAACTCGTTACTGAATCGGCTACAAAAATGACTACATGTGGATGTGACATGCTTTGAGTATGATCGTCGAATTCGACGACAGTTTTGAGCATACTCAAGGCATCGCAAAGCCGCAAGAAGACATCCTTGGCAAAGTGTGTTTGAAAATAAAAACTGTCCCTGTCTTGGGTCAATTGTAGTTGGTTGTTGGGAAGGAGAGCAATTTGGACAAAACAAATAAAATGTTTTGAGGGGGCAATCACATTCCGCTCATGTTTTTGAAAAGTAGCGCCGGTCGTATTGTGGTTTGGCGTAAGTGACGAAATTACTAGGGGCGTGGTCATCCCTTCGTAGTAGTCAAAAGGAAGGGACAAACCCAAAGTCATGAAATGAATAAAACAATTTTGAGAGCCAACGTCTTTGAATAACGGCGCCAAATTCTGTTCAAATGATAACTCGATTGTTGTCATTATGACCAAGGGAATGAGCAGAAAATATAATTTTAGTTTCATTTTCATGCCGCCAAAACACAGGGACAACTAGTTTATGTATTTTCGAGTGAGACAAATGACTCCAAAATACAAAATACATTTCTCCCTTTTCTGAATGTTGAAATTTTAGTTAAAGTGTCTCAAGGGCTGTTATTGTTAAAATGTAAACCAAGATTTTGATGGAGTTGTCTGAAAAACAGGTTCAAACTTGTCCAAAATGTCCGACATGGGTGTAATCATTACACCCATTCCATCATTACTTTAGAGTGTATGTTATAGAGTCAATACTTTACATTTAAATTTTTCTATAAAAAGAACCGGTAAATTCAAATAATTTCATTTGAGACTCTCAAATTGAGAGTGCATTATTTGAACCATTTTAATCGGGGGTGCATAATCTGGCAATTTTGCCGAGCCAGGCTCGGTGGAGAAATTTCGAAAAATTCATTTAACATTGTGGGTATACGACGGAGGAAACTTGTGCAAAAAGTTTTAATGTTATCTTAATGCGGTGCAGGTTCGGTCAAACTGTGGACCTGCTCGGTGAACCGTTTTGGTCATGTCAGATTATGCACCCCCGATTTTAATAACTTGACTACTTGAATTAAATCCAAGAATGTTTTGAAAAAAATTAAATGATTTTTAAATAAAAATCAACCCCGACAACTCGTATTGTACACCTGTGCATCTTCAAATAAACAGAATAGATTCAAGTCATGCGCGGGAGACATTCAAATGTTTTGAGATCAAATTAGATAGGAAAATATGTTATGAAATGCCAACAAAAAGTGAGACATTATGTCTCACAATTTTAATTTTCCAATGGAAAATTAAAGAAAATTTTCATCAAACTTTTTGAATTTTCTAATTTTTCAAGTACTTTTCGGACAACTGGCGCAATGTGTGTCCGTCCGTGCCGTCCGTCACACTTTTGTTGCCACGGAAATACATATATATGTATATTCAAATTTATTTTACTACAAAATGTAAAAATTGTTTCAAACTTTGGGCTCACGTGTACCCATGGTATTCCATTTACTACCTATTTTAATTGAAAAAAAGTAATTAATTAAAGTAGTCAAATAGCAAAAAATTATATGATCACGTAATTATTTCTAAAATGTGCATTTAAAATTTATTCTAATCCATTGCAAATCATTTTGTGGACATTTGGTCAACGGTTGACCGTCAACCAGAATTTGGCTCAAGCATTGTATTTTGTCCCAAGTCCGAATTTTGACTTTGCCCGCTGTGACCTGACTGTTCCAGCAGTCACAAAATAGTGACTGTGATATCAGCTTGACCCAAATTCGACCAATTCAAACCACGAACGAATTCCCAATTCCTTTTAAAGCCGGCCTTGAGGGGTCTCACCCCCTTTGATTTGGCTCCAACTTTGTTTTTCAGTCAAAAGTCTGAGTTTTGACATGAAAAGGTGATTGTACGTGGCCTGACTTGTGGTGTGGTCACATTCTTTATGGCCCAACTCTAAATGTAGTAAAATGCATCCCTAAAGAATTAAAAAATGGTTGATGGCTCCGCTTTCGTACACTCCTGTACTTGTTTTAGATTCAATTTAAGACTGAAATTAATTTTATTTTTCCAATTTCTCTTGGTCTCCCTTCACCGCCTCCACTATTGAGACAAGAAAAATAATTACAATTTGAAATTTTAATTAAAGAAGACATCACAATTGTCACCTAATCCGTTTGACTTGATATGCACTCAAGGATTGGCAATGAGGAAGTTGATTGTTGTCTCAAAAATAATTTTGAGAACAGTCAAAAGGATTGGCTTATCTACAAAGTACATTGACCCCATCTTAGCCTCACATCTCCTCAAGGAGCCCACCTCTTTCCTGAGGTCAAGGTAAGACCTCAACACGCGTTGAAGTGGATGAGAGGACAAGAATTTGTGTGGATTCACTGTGAAAAGAGGCCAGGCAGCCGAAGAGAACTGACAACATGACAATGGCGGAGATGCCAACAGACGCCACAAATAGAACGATGACTCCCTTCAATCGAATTGAACCAAAAATTTCAAACGAGATGGGCCACATCATCACAATCTTTTCCGACGGGAGGACCACTCCACGAAAAACTTGATTGAACGATTTCATTAAAATTTGAACCTGGACGTAGTCCCGCATTATTTTTACAATTTTGGCCCTCTCCAAATTTTCTTGTTTGAGATGATTTCTTTTTAAAATCATAGCAAAAAAATATTTTAAAATACATTGTAATTAAATTTAATAATTGAAAAAGTACTGAATATTTTCTAGTAGAACCAAAATGGGGAAGAGAAAAGCCATTCCAGGGAAAACGTACAGAAAACAATTGGCCACGTACAGGATGTGATGATACCAATGAAATATTACAAGCAAAACAAAAACCGAAAATCGGAGGCGACTTGACTCCTCCGGGAGAAGGGATGTGAGAAATTCGGGTGAGTGAGGTCGAAGGGAGACAAGAAGTGGCAAGAGAAACACCAATAAATTGAGTAAATAAAAAGTATAAAATAAAATGTGCTCACAAAGTTTAATTTTTGACTCCGTTTGACCTCCGGAAATTTAATTACAATTAAACTTTTCATTTAACTATAAAGTATTCTCTAAACTCACCTTTTGCAGCTTCAAAGTGGGTCAAGTACTGACACACAAAAATAGGCAACACTTTGAAATTGAGGAGAAATGAAATTTGAAAAATTGATGGTGGTAAAAACAAAATGGTGGCAAATTGAGAATGAATTTTAAGGGCAGGGGGTGAATTTTCATTTAAATTAATTTGAATGGCTCGAAATAAAACAAGAAAAGTAGGAGAAATTGACAGACGTTAAAGGTCCACCAAAAAAGATGGAAGCGAGACTTGACTAATTCAATTTGATTGGTGACGTCATTCCATTTGTAGGGATGAGTCTGAAAATATTCTTCATATTTTATTCCCTTTTTTAAATACAAGAGGACCCGGGGTGTCAGAAGGGCCATTCTATTAAGGTTCAAGAAATGTTCTGGAATTTTCTATTTTTTTTACAGTTCGACAACAGAATTTATTTTGTCTGCAAAAAATTGTGATTTGTGACTGCCAAGGGAGAGAAATGAAGGACAAAGAAATTCAAATACTAGAAAAAAGACAAAAGTTGATGAAGAACAAAGAAAATGTTTGAGCACAGATTAAATTTTATTTATTCAATGGACTTTTACAATAATTGTCAAAGTGTTTAAAAACTCTCCCAAATTTTACATGTCACATGTCAGACACGTCATGACTGACGTGTTCACAATTATTTTGTTGATTTTTTATGAAACAACGGAATTATTATGGAGAGACAGCTTTTGGTAGGAAAAAAGAGTTAGTTAAAATAGGTACCGTTGGGACATGAATTTATGGCAGTTTTTGATGCAAGTCACATTCGGGGGATTATAATCTCTAGGGGTGAATAATCCTCTAAATTAAAATTATTTTGACACATTTAATTTAATGTCCCATTTTAAAGTTTATACTAAATTATTCTAACACTTTTCACAACAAGGTGGAACATTTGTTAATTTGAGTCCTTTAATTCGTTGTCAAAAATTGACAACGTTGATTAACTTAAATTGCTTGACCAACGTATGTAATTTAATAAAAAGTAAATTAAATTGATGACTTGGTTACAAAGTTGGTGTGGTAGAAACAGCGTTGTAAGCGTTGGCAATTTTTCCACCACAACAGCCATTCACCAGAAAGGAGAAGCACGAGTCAGTAGTATAATCCGTTCCAGTTTTCAAAAGATGGTTCTTTACTTGTGCGGCAGACATGTCCGGGTGTTTGGACCAGATAAGGGCACAAATGCCAGCTAGTCAAAAATTAAATAGATAATTACCGTACTACGAATATACATAATAAAAATGGTACAAATAACTTTTGAACGTACCGACAGCAGGAGTGGCCATGCTAGTTCCATCTATGGTATTATAACTAGAGGAATCAGGAATCCACGCAGATTTAATTTTGCTTCCCGACCCACAGATACTCGGGTTTTGGTTTGCTTGAAACCCGCACCTACTGTAATCTGCCTTTTTCATATCTGGCCCTACAGCCCCCACACTAACGACACCTGAGTAACTGGCAGGAAAAGATGCAGCTCCAAGGCAGCCAGAATTTCCACAAGCTGCGATCATAAGTGTATTAACACAAGCCTTGAGGGCTGACTCCATTCCAGGAATACTTTGAGTGGCGCCAAAACTCATGCTACAAATGTGTGGCTCCATGGACTGTATTTTCTGTATACCGTACATAATCCATGGAGAGGTTCCCGAACCATCAGAGCCTAAGACTTGTACCATGTTCATATTACACTCAGGAGCAAATCCACAAGATTTATCTCCGCAACTCCCGCCAACAATCCCCATGCAGTGTGTGCCATGGCCATTTCCGTCATTAATGGTTTTGCAGTCGGATAATGATGTATTAATGGCGCTGTAGCATTGTGTAATTCGACCAGCAGCAAACTGTTCATGGCCATAATTGCAGCCAGTGTCCATAACTGCAATTGTTATTCCAGACCCCTTTGACAAACCCCATGCTTGATATGCACCTAATTGATCGAGATGCCAAGCCGAACTTTTTGTTGATTGGATGTCGCCTTGGTCTTGCGTCGTCAAGTCTGGGAGGTTAATTCAAGATGCGCCAAATTTAAATTCATAATTATATTTTATTTAATTGTAGTTATAAACCTTGTTCAGGAATCCGGAAAATAATTTCTTTGATTAATTCTACCACAGAGTCCATCTTAGCCAAGTCTTTGAGGAGGTTGGGAGATGGATTGGTCAGAATAATTTGGTTGACTATCCACAGGGCATTGTAGCTAAATGGGAGGTCATGACCTTCCAAATTTTTAGCATGGTTTTCGAGAATGGGTAAAAAGTGTTTTTGGCCCTCTGCTGTGATTTCTTGGAGAATGGTTCTGAGGGTGGTTGATTTTATAGAGTCATTGTCAAATTTAGTGGCGAGTAAAATATTTTGAATGGGCTCCACGTCTGGTTTTAATATTAAATGATAACTTTCTCCTGGTTTGTGACCCTCCATAATTTTTTCCATGGAGCGGAGACGAAGTTCTACAAATTTAGTATGAATCATTTCAGCCTTTTTAAGTCCTAAAATATTTTAAATATTTTAAAAATTTAATTTAATTTACCTTGATCATTCTCTGCTCCAATAAAACTCAAGTTAATTAAGAAAATACACATTGAGGAGACTGTGTGGAGCTTCATTTCGTTTTTGACGAAAAAGGTAAATAATACAAGTAAAATAATTAAACTTTTAGACTATGTTAAATAATTAGAAATAAATGTGAAGAATTTTAATTGTTTTGCTTTTATATACACCACGGGAGTGTTAAAAGTGGAAGAGGTGAATTTAATTTATTTCCGTGTTTGAGTTCCTTTGCATCCTATACAATGATTACATAATAATAATTAAATATTATTAATAGATAAAATTAAAATTAATGTGCTGCATCATCAGAATTGTGCCCTTTTTTTCATTATCTTTATCACGTCCTCACTCATTTCCTGATGGGGTCAATACTACTTTAAAATTATTTTGAACACGTAATTTAATTAAATGCCCTTCTATAAAATTATGTTAATATTAGTATGACACCTTTCCAATGCTTTGTTAATTAAATTTTTCATCCCACGAAATGATCCCAAGTTAAAATTATTCATGTGGATGAGTGTAATTCATTGATTTTATTTTTTTTAAATGAATTCGATCAAATTTTATTTTACATTTAACTTTGCTAATTGCCTGAAGAAGGACACTGACACGCGGATTGTGTCCGAAAGCTAGCTAAATAAAAAGTCAATTATCCATGTAAGCCCAAAAGAGTAAAATGTTTGAATTCGAATTAACATGAAAAACGGTTTTTTGATAGCCTTTTATCTGCCCTTCCTCCTCCAAGAAGGGCAACCAAACAATTTTGCACTTGCACTCCTCTACGGTCGGGAAAATGATGAGAAAAATGAGGGCAAATTTTTATTTATGAGAGGGTGGTCAGCTATAAAACATGTGCTCATTTTGTAAACCACTTTTTATAAAAATGGCGGTAATACAAAAGTTTTTTTGAAAACTCCACACGGCACGTGCGGGCCGTTCGAATTAGTGCACTCACAAATTCAGTGAAACAATTCCAAATCTGGCGCTTCCATTTCCTCCACAAGGATTCCACCAACTCCAAGAGGAGAACGAATACAGCCAGGACCATACAAAATCGGAGGATGACGTACAATCCAACAGAAAAATTGCCATCAATTTTCATACAGGTCCACTCCCTAGTGGACACATTCAAAGTCTTGATCGTCCCCTTCCATTTGTCAAGTTTGTACATTTTTCCATACCACTCAAAAAGTCCTGACTCAAGGGCCAATTGGATGGCATCCAAAAATTGTGGAAATCCTTGAAAGCCTCTGAATCCCCAGATGATTGGCATTTTCAAAAATTCTTCACTACTCAACACAAAAGATTGTGGTGCCACCTTCCGTTTGTTCCCTGTACTTTGTTTGCCATAATTAAACTGTGAAATTTGACTAGAAAAGTCGACATAGGCGGTATGATTGCAATTAAAAACAAAAGGTTCCATACTCAAATTAACGCGCCCTGAAGGAATTGTCATTTGTTGGGAAATTCTGTCCAATTTGTCCAGCCTTTTTGTAAATTCGGGGGTTGGTGTTGTGAGTGGAATAAATTTTTTACTGATAAAAAGTTCGTAATCCAATTGATAAAAAGTGTTGAAGCACCAAAACATTTTTGAGTACTTCTCTCTTGTGTCATAAAACTTGACAAAGGATTCATTCAACAATTTCATTTTACACAATTCACTCATTTGTGTGTAAAAACTGAAATTTTTTAGCTCATCAAATTCCCTCAAAAATTTACGAGGTGGCGCTGCCGTCACGTCACTAGTCACAATCCCTTTGTAACCATTTTCAATCACAATGGCCATCAGGAGCCACATGATCGTTGTCAAAGACAAAGACAATTGTCCAAGGCGGGTTAGTTTAAAAGTTGAAAAGTTGGGCGCCACATAATTTTCTAGTAGAGAGCGCAACGGTAAAATCAAGAAAACAATCAAAAAGTCACCAAACTTTTTTCCCGCCCAACCAAAACCGCCAAATTTGTCGTGAACCAGAAACGATGACACAAGGGACAAAAAATTGAAACTCGCCAACAAGCCAGCGGTCAAAATAACGCCGAGCCACAAACCTGGCTGGAATGGTTGAGTAAAAACTTGTAAAGAAAATTGATTTGAAATTCCCGCGCAAGTCAAAAATTTAATTCCATCCACACTGGTGATGATCATCATGTTAAACGTGGTATGGATAATGGTGTCTGTGTACATGCATGGCAGTTTCATGTCCACATCAACAGACATGACCCTGTTGATAGTGACGTTGGGCAATTTGGCCATTACAAAATGGACTAAAATGTTGGCCCTCGGTTCCCTGCTCATCATGACAAGGCGTCCTTTTAATTTTCTTTTATTTTTGAGCACTCAATTTTCTCTCGCAGATACCCACGGTTCGATTTGGATGGGCAGGTCGTGGTGTAGCATTTCAGAAAATGTTTGTCTCATAACCAAGCCAATGTCATGGGAGGTGGGGAGTGGGAAATTCAAAAATGGTGTGACAAATTTCGTGTACGTTCTGTTTTTGTGTTGCACCCTACGTAGAATGTACCAGTCTACAATTTACATGGTGTAAATGTCCATGATGGGCATACTGCAACTAGAATTTTCTAAGGCAATTTTTTTGGTTTCAAATGTAGTGAAAGTGTTGGCCCGTTTTCGCGCGTCCATCCATTTATGCAAAGGTTTAAGAAATAATTCTAATTGAGACTGGCCGAAGAAATATTCCGTGTTGGAGGAGTCAACCAAATAATTGAGGTAGACAGCGCCACCTCTGTACTGCATAAACGGCTCTATTTCCGAGAGAAAGGCGCCAAGGATAAAGACGAGGACTGTTAAAAGGTCAGTGGTAGTGTCTGTTGCCAAATTCAAAACAGCGATGCATGACCCTGATGACGTTTTTTCATTTACCTGATCGGAGGTGTGATTGAGAGAGATGGTGAAGAGATAAATTAGCTTGCTGGCCACCTGGCGAGGGTTGGTGATGAACACTGATGAAGGCTTAACGAGGACGATTCCCGGATCATTCAACCCACGGATGATTCAAACCGGTGGATTCTACCCAGGCGAATTCAACCCACGGATGATTCTACCCGCGGATAATTCAACCCGGACGATTCAACCC